>CM024758.1:4384010-4490955 GCA_014218235.1 Colocasia esculenta
TAGGTTTCATCGAAATCTATGACTTCCTCTTGAGAATAGCATTGAGCTACCAATCTGGCCTTGTTTCTTAAGATTACACCAGTTTCATCCAATTTATTTCTGAACACCCATTTGGTGCCAATGACTGGATGATCTGATGGTCTAGGAACAAGTGACCATACTTGGTTTCTCTTGAATTGATTTAATTCATCTTGCATGGCTATTATCCAAGATTCATCAGTAAGAGCTTCATTGACTGTCCTAGGCTCTATTTGAGATACAAAAGCTAAGTAATCACAAGGGATAACATTACCTCTTGTTCTTACCCCTACGGATGGATCACCAATAATGTTCTCAAGTGGGTGATCTTTCTTGTATCTCCACTTGTAACGTCGCGCGTTTTCCGGATCCCCGTAGATCCAGGTTTAGTGGGTTTGGTGGCCAATGTGAGGCCCATTAGTGTTGTGTGTTTCTTACTAGATCCTTACCAGGTTGGTTTGGGTCTGTGTTGGTGTTCAGCTTGCTGGACACAGTGTGTTGGCGTCCAGGTGGGTGACGTTGACTGTGTGTTGGCGGCAATGGTGTGCCGTTAACATGGTTGTAGCGTCCATCGATGTGGACGTCGAGTTTGATGAACTTGGCGTCGAGTGATGTGGACGTTTGTGGGGTGGGGGTTTGGTTAGCGGCATATGTGTTGACGTTAACCTGACATGCCTGTGCTTTTATGGCAGACCCGAGCTCTGTTCTTTTTCCTCCTTCTCCCTTCCTCTTCCCCCACCTTCACCCTTGAGCTTCTTCGCGAGTTCTGACGGTCGGCGGGAGCTCGTGGGAAGGCCGTGGTGCGCGTGGTAGCGGCAGATCGGGCGGGGAATGGCGGATTGGAGCGCGGTGTTCGTGGGACGTTTCTCAGGTTCTGGCGTGATTCAAGGTTCTTCGGGAGTTTAATTGCGTTTCTGAATGAAGCATTTTTATTGTATTTTCGGATTAAGTTGCACCATATGGGGTTAATAGGTGGTTTGAGTAATTTAGTGAATGAAGCATGTTCTAATGAGTTGTTTTGGATTCTGGTATGTTAAAGGAACTGTTTTTATATGTTTTCTTGTAGTTAAAATAGTTGGAAAACCTGTAGACTCGGATTAGGGTTTCTGCAGGGTCTGGGGTTGAAGATCTTGGCGTCAACATCGATTGACGCCAGGTTCATCAGCCAAGATATAAACGGCTGGATCGCTTGCCGTCTATTTCCTTTAAGCGGCAGTCGATGTTGCCGCCAACCTGTGCGTGTAACCATGCAGTATGGTTTACGTAGCCTTCCTGGTTATGAGTATTGCATGTTTGTGTGTGTGCATGGCAATGACCGGTGTGAGCCAGTGCACGTGATATGCTCTTGGAGCATACTGCTCATGTAATGGGCATGTTTTACGTGAATGATGTGTGATGTACGTAATTGCTTTACGTAGTATGTGTGGTGCATTGGCACCCGTGGCACTTTTGGAGTGCGTTGTCCATGTGCTGGACATGTGGTTTACGTCGTAGACGTGTGATACACCAACCAGGGTGTAATATACACATGTTGTTTACGTGGTTTGAGTGTGTGTGTACTACACACTTTGTTATTAAGTAATTCTTATGCTTTGTCATAGTAATTGGGCAGTGAGGTTCCTGTGGGAGCCTAGCCATGACTTTGTGGTAATTGGGCAGTGAAGGTCCATACCGACCTAGCCTTGGTTGTTGTGGTCTTTCGAATAACATTATATTGATTTATGTGTTAAGTGGTGTGTGTTGCCACGGAGGTCATCTCATGACCAATGATAGGCCAAATATGATTGGCTATTGTGATTTATATATATGTTAGTGTGAGTTAGCTTGGAGGTCACAAGATGACCAATGATAGGCAAGTTTGTGGTTCCGTTATGTGATGGTGTGGGATAGCTTTGGGGTCACACGGTGACCGATGTTAAGCTAATCCTAACACATGAGTGTGGTGGTCCGGTTTGTGCTAGCCGAGTGTGGTGGTCCGGCGCCTATTCCGGAATGCCTCTCTAGTCGGGTACCCCAGGTTCTTTATGAGCCAGGCACGTGTGTTTGTTGTGCTCGGGGTTTTGTCCCAGTACAGTGTGGTACCGTTGAGGTCTGTGTCGTCTTCCTGGACACCCTCACTCTTGTGCTTGAGTTGTACGTCCGGCTGAGGGAAAGACGGCAGTAGGGCAGCGGCTTGTATTGTGGGTGTGTAGTCGCTTGTAGCGCGCTCGTAGTTGGGGGTACGGACACCAGTAGTCGACACTGGTCCCCAGCTAGTTCTGTTTTCCAGTGCCTCACTTTAGAGTGCTCCGGCCAGAGACTCTAGAGGTGCCAGGCATGGGCCTGCAGTTGTGTGTCTGCAGGTGTGGTGTTGGTTGGTCTCCACAGTTATTTGACTTGTTCTCGTGGAGCGGCAGTTGGACCTTCGTCCGTGACTGCGAGGCTGAGAGGTTGTTCTTGTGTTGTGTTGTCCGTGTTGGATATTGGCCTGATTAGCCAGTAGTCCGTTCCCGTGTGGTGGCGTCGTTTCCTTCCGACTCGTGCATTGCCTGTTCTGGCTATGGTTTGACTCGTGCTTTACTACTTGTTGTGGTTGGTGAGTTTACGACTCGTGGTCGAGGTTTGACCAGTTTGAGGTGTGCCCTGGTGTTGGCACAGTTATGACTGAGTTGTGGTTTGTATGACTCGTCGATTAAGATTTCACCTGTAATATTGTGCCTAATTAAAGGTATATATAATTATAGTTCAGTGTGGTGTTTATCACATTCTTGTACCCTTATTCGGGTGTTTGTGTTGTGGTACCTCAGAGTAGCAGGTACTTGTTCCCTTCGTGGGTTACTTTGTAATTTTGTGGTGGTACATTGTGTACCAACCTTTCCGGGTACTTGTGAGTTGTGGAGGTCTTGTGGTTTGACCTGCCACTTGTTGTATCTTATCCATTTTAAGTAGATCTTTGTTTATAATTTATTGTGGATTAGTTGTGATTATTAATTATGTTACCTTTGTGGGTATTTTGCCGATGAGGCTTGTGGCCTAGGCATATTGTGGTTTAGTAGAGCTATGCTCTGTGGAGGCCGTGTGAGACTTCCACTTGTTGAGCTTTACTCTCTTGGGTATGATTCCAATTATAACTTTAGTGTGTTATGGATTGGCTTCGTGTTAGCCAGTTCCGTTATCTTATGTATAGTTTCCGATTAGTGTGGTTTGGAGTATAAAGGACCAGCTCCTCGCTAGCAGTCCTGTTATTCAAGTGCTTGAGGTATGCCTGTGAAGCTTGCAGCTTAGGCAGTGACCTGCTTGTGTGGCTTATAGCTTAGGCAACTAGTTGTTGTAGCAGTGTGCCAGTGAGACTGTGGTTTAGGCACTTTAGTAGTTGGGCTGACTAATGATTTTATGTTAGTCCTGTAGTCCTACTTTCCTTCTGAGGACTTTATGTTTATTATCATGAGTATGTTTAATTGTTATTTATTGTCATGATGTGAGCATGAAATGGTTTGGCTATTGTTGTTGCCAGTGAGACCCATTGGGGTTGAGGTGTCTGTGGTTACGGTGTTGTTTTGGGTAGCCCCTACTGAGCCAGTGACTTGTTGAGGCTCACTCCCCTATAGTTCTTTTCAGGGCTTGTCGTGTGTTTGGCTTGCAGCAGCGTTGTGTCAGGCTTGTACCACCAGCAGTTGTTTAGTAGTTAGTGTTATGTGAGCTTGTGCTCCCTCGGGGTATGCCCCAGGTAGTTGTACTCTTTTTAATTGGACATGTATTATGTAATGGGACAGTTGTACAAATTTGTGAACAGATATGAGCACATGTACTTTCTTGTGCTTATATTCTTGTGGTTTGTCTTTTATACTCTTACTGGACTCGTGTGTGAGATATCCCTTGCGACACTTCGGTGCGTTCGCGGAGGCGGATCTGGATATGGAGCCTTAATGGGCATAAATACCCCGGTCCGTCACACCACTCCTTTGGAAGATTTTCATGAGTAACTTCTTCTTGTTGCAATTCATCCAGAGGTGGATCATCCTTGTCCTCAATTGATGTATCCTTTAGTTTCTTGGACAGTTCATCTGCATCATCATTATCACTATCTACTTCCTTTCTCAAGGAAGGGTTAGTTTCATCAAAGATAATGTGTACAGACTGTTCAATCAGTAAAGTACGTTTATTGAATACTCTATAGCCTTGGGTTTAGAAGAGTACCCCATGAAGATGCCTTCATCTGATTTGGCATCCAACTTACTAATGTCCATTTTTCCATTGTTGTGAATGAAGCAGGGACATCCAAAGGTTCTGAAATGGCTGATCTTTGGCTTCCGCCTTTGAATAGTTCATATGCAGTCTTCTTCAGGATTGGCCTGATCATCACTCGGTTGACAATGTAGCTTGTTGTGTTGACTGCTTCAGCCCAGAAATATCTTGGCAAATCATATTCTGAGAGCATAGTTCTTGCCATATCCAATAGTGTTCTGTTCTTCCTCTCAGCAATACTATTTCGCTGTGGTGTCCTTGGTGCTGAGAAATTATGCTCAATTCCCTGATCATCACAGAATCTAGCAAACTTTTCATTCTGAAATTCACCACCATGATCTGATCGGATAGAAATAATGCTGAACTTTTGATCTTTCTGGACCTTCTTGCTGAAACTAACAAAGTTTTCAAAAGTGTCGTCTTTATGCTCTAGGAATGATACCCATGTAAATCTTGAATAGTCATCAACTATGACGAATCCAAAGTTCTTTCCTCCAAGACTGGTAGTCCTCATTGCCCAAATAGATCCATATGTAGAGCTCTAAGGGTTTTGAGGTGGTCACCACCGTCTTTGTCTTGAAGGAGCTTTTAGTGTGCTTTCCCTTAGCACAGGCTCTACCGACACCTTCCAACTTTCCACTGACTTTTGGCAGACCTTCCACAAGACTTTTCTTCTGCAATTTCCTCATGCCATCTAAACTGCAATGTCCAAGTCGTCTGTACCATAATTCAGTAGATTTGTCTTTACTTGCTGTCAGACAAATATTTTGCTCTTTGAGTTCTTCAAGATAGAGCACATACAAATTCTTTTCTATATTTGCTTCAAAGATGACTGCTCCATCCTTCACTATGCTGCACTTTGATTCTTGAAACTTGATCTAATGGCCTCTGTCACACAGCTGGCTGATGCTAATGAGATTGTGCTTCAATCCCTTGACTAATAACACATCTTCTATGACTGTTTTTCCTTTGTTATTCACAGAGCCACTGCCTATTACTGTTCCTTTCCCATTATCTACATAAATGACTGTTCCTTCTTCAGCTTGGAGATGTGAGAATAACTTCTGGTTTCCTGACATGTGTCTTGAGCACCCACTATCTAAGTACCATTTGGATGCTCGAGGGTTAACCTGAAATAAAAACATCAAGCTTTAGGTACCCAAATTCTTTTGGGTCCTGATTGGTTAGTATCATTGATTTTGCCTTTTATTATCCATTTCTTATGTCTTGTTGGGCATGTAGTTATAATATGTCCTAACTTATTGCAGTGACTACAGCAGGATAACTTAGTTACTCTTTCTATATACTTGAAATCAGCTTTGTATGCTATATCTTGTTCAGGTACAAATTTGGTGTGTTGGATATGTTTTAGGATAAACTATGGGTTCTTCATTATCTGGGGGCGTATATCCTAATCTATTTTTCTTCCTACCTGATCTTCTAGCACCTTTTAATATTAGAGAGTTTTAACCATCAGTAAATTTCTCTAGTGTGCTTGATAGTTTATCATTTTCTTCATTTAAGTTTTTAATTTCTTTTCTAATTCATCTGTACTTTCCTATTTTTCCAACTTTGTTATTTGTTCATTCTTAGCTTTTAGGTCTTCACATAACAATTCATTTCTTCTTTTAAGTTCAGTTATTTATTTTTCTAATTCTTCATTTTCTGTTTTTAAATCAGAATTAGTATTTCAAAAACATGTGTTATTTTTCTTACTTGCTTTTAATAGTTTAGTTACTTCTTTGTACTTATTATACAATTCATTAAATGCTTCCTCTAAGTTATCTGAATCAGAATCATTACATGAATCGAAGGAGGAGTCAGAGGTTACCTTTTCATCAACATTTGCCATGAAGGCCAAGTTGGCTTCTTCTTCATCGCTGCATGAGCTTGATTCACTGTCTGAGTCACTATGTTTTCCATGCTGCTGCCATTGCCTTCTTCTTATACTTTCTGAACTTCTTGGAGCTCTCTTTCTTTCTGAATTCTGGTTTCTTAAATTTGGACAATCAGCTTTGATGTGTCCAGGCTTTTTACATTCGTAGCAGATGTTTCTCCTTTCTTCATTTCTTTACCATCTGATCTTTCAAGTCCTTGTTTTTTTTAAAGTGCCTTCTGCCGGATTGAAACTTTTTCTTTTTGGCCAAGATTCGTTGCAATCTTCTAGAGAGCATTGCTTCTTCATTCTCACTGTCCTCATCGCTTTCACTTTCATTTGGAGCTGGCTTCTGGTTAGTCTTCTTCTGCTTTTAAGGCATTGGAGTGCTTCTTTCTGCTAGATGACTCTCCTAGCATTCCATGTTGATCTCATGGGCCATGAGGACCCAATGAGTTTCTACTGACATTCTCTTCAGGTCATTAGCTTCTCTATAGCTGTGACCTTTGGTGTCCACGAGGATGGCAAGGATCTAAGAATTTCCTTACCACATCTGTAATCTCATAAGTCTTCCCTAGACTGGCTAAACTGTGGGATATCGGTGAATCGACTAAACATTTGAGTGATTGACTCACCTGACTGCATCTGAAATCTTTCATACTGAGTGACAAGAATGTCGATTCTTGTCTCCTTTACTTTGTCTGTACCCTCATAAGTAATTCTGAGCTTTTCCCACATTTCCATCAAGGATTTGCAGGCTGAAACTCGGTTGAATCCTTCTTACTCAAAGCACAGCAAAGATGCTCTTAGCTTTACAATTCAAGGAAATTTTCTTCCTATCATCATCTGTCCATTGAGCTTTCTCATTTGTGACAACCAGGTCACCTTCTTCCACTATTGACCAAATTGATAGTCGGGCCTTGTAGAAAATATTCCATCCTGGTCTTCCAGTAAGGATAGTCTTCACCATCAAAGAGCGGGGGTCGGTTGACAGACTGACCTTCAATGCTACCTTGGGCTGCCAAGGATCTTTACTCTTCAGATCGGTGGATCTTCTTTCTTGTCGAAGAGACTCGCTTGATACACTTGTTGCCCAGTTGACGAGCCCAGAGGGGTGAATGGGTCTTTTAAAAATTATTTACAAGATACCTGTAACCAAAATATTCACACTAATGTTCTTCGAGAGGGTTAGTGATGTTAGTTTGAATAACAAACACACAAGAAAAAGACAATCACACAACACAATAAATTATCCTGGTTCGGACCTCCTCTCCTTAGGAGTCCTACGTCCAGTCCCTGAGCAATCTCTCAGGATTCACTAACAAGGGTACAGTCCCCTTAAGGACACTACAACACCCAGCTCAGCTGGTCTTCCTTCACACCCGAAGGGAACACTACACCCTGGATACCCCACCAGGTCTTCCTTCACACTGAAGGGAACAACACCCTGGTTACCACCAGGTCCTCCTTCACAACCGAAGGGAAACAACAAATAGAGAATAGATTGAAAGCACGCCCTAGACCAAGCTTAAACAAGCAAGGATTTGAAGCAACTAGCACTGAGAGCAAAGGATCTTAATCTAAGCTTACTCTCAGAACTACACAAGCTCTCTCAAGGATTTCTCACTACAAATGGAGAGCTAAGAACTATAGCAATGGAAATGAAAATTCTTGGCTCTACAATTCTCAGGAGACTTGAAAGCTTGAACGGTTGTGTGTTGGTCTCTTCAGAAGTTGTTGCAATGAATGTTCCGGTCGCTATATATTTCTTCTGTTCTTCAGACTTGTATATAAACTTCAATTTGAAATATGGACGTTGAAGTATCTGTGTCTCTCTCTTGGAAGTAGTCGTTAGACTGAAGGGTGTCTGGAGTCTTGGAAGCTTCCAGTCAGCAGTCTTTGAACACTTGAGCACGCAAAGAGATGAGATCTTCAGAGATACCTTTGGCTTCTATTTGTTAACGTTGTAGCATGGAGCTGGATCATAGGTCTGCACAAATGTCAATCTCAAATAGCAGACAGCTAGGCTGTCTCTGATGTCAGTCAACGTAAATAGCAATAGACATGAAAATAGTAATGCCAAATAGCTTAAGTCTAGAAGACGTAATCAGAGTAAGCAAGATAAAGGATGATATCGTCTGCATGCATGCAGAGATACGTTCAGGTCTCATTAAATGCAGGTGCATCAGAGAGAGATGCATACATGGTCTTTGACTAGTCAACAAAGATAATATCAAGTCAATATGAAATCGATGACTATATGACTTATGAAATCGTTATGAATAAGTCAGGTTGACCAAGTCGTTATGACACAGAAGAAATCATTGTGAAATGCAAATCGTTGTGTTTCTGAAGAAAATCGATATGAAACACTTAACACATCGTTGTGAGATACAAACGTTGTGTTTCTGAAGAAATCGTAGAAACACTTAACAAATCGTTGTGAGATACAAATCGTTATGACGACCAAGTCGTTGCGAGAAATCGTTATGATCACTAAAGAAATCGTTACGGCGAGCAAGTCGTTGTGAGTTCTTAAGAAATCGTTATGATCACTAAAGAAATCGTTACGGCGAGCAAGTCGTTGTGAGTTCTTAAGAAACGTTATGATCACTAAAGAAATCGTTACGGCGAGCAAGTCGTTGTGAGTCTTAAGAATCGTTATGATCAATAAAGAAATCGTTACGGCGAGCAAGTCGTTGTGAGTTCTTAAGAAATCGTTATGTCACTAAAGAAATCGTTACGGCGAGCAAGTTGTTGTGAGTTCTTAGAAATCGTTATGATCACTAAAGAAATCGTTACGGCGAGTAAGTCATTGTGAGTTCTTAAGAAATTGTTATGATCACTAAGAAATCGTTACGGTGAGCAAGTCGTTGTGAGTTCTTAAGAAATCGTTATGATCACTAAAGAAATCGTTACGACGACCAAGTCGTTGCGCTTTCTTAAGGAATCGTTGCGATGACTTATAGAATCGTTACAACGGACAACGTTGCGCTTTCTAAGAAATCGTTGCGATGACTTATAGAATCGTTACGACGGGCAAGTCGTTGCGCTTTCTAAGAAATCGTTGCAATGACTTATAGAATCGTTACGACGGGCAAGTCGTTGCGCTTTCTAAGAAATCGTTGCGATGACTTATAGAATCGTTGTGGCATCGACTTGTTTGAAACAACATGATTTTTCAGCCAGAAAGGAAATCGTTATGATAATTCTATTGAAATCGATATGCTTATAAAGAAATCGTTATGGCCTTCAATAGAAGTCGATATGAACTTAGAGAAATAATATGTTGAAGAGATTAAAGCTTCATAGAAGTAATGCATACCTTTTGTGGGCTTTGTTGACCTTGGTGTTTTTCCTGTACTTAAGACTTATGAAATATTCATTAGATATAATTGATAAATCTTGTTTGTTTTTGTTAATCATCAAAATATATATTTATATATGTAATTAATTAAAATATATGGGGACAGACTGATCATCAATCGGACCACGCGAACACGTCAAGTTGGCTAGCAAAAAGGCTTTGTAGCGTTGTTGCTCGGCCTCCGCTAGTAGAGTGCCAATATAAAGGACATGCTCGGGGTTGTCATCCACCTGGACTAGAAGCAGATCTTCAGCGGGCATTCCTCTGCTAGTGGAGGCTTGATCGGTAAGTGGCGAAACTTGGTCAGGGGACCGCGAGTGGTTGCTTGTCTCTTAGAGAGAGGACATAGCACCGTCGAGACTCGCGCTGGCACCCGAGCACCTCTCCGATACCACTCGGAGTCGGAAACTTCATCTTCTGGTGAAGAGACGAAGGTACTGCCTTGATGCGCCCGATCAGACCTCTGTCGAGGATGGCTTTATAGCCTGGCATGTTCTTGATGACCAAGAAGTCAACGACTTTGGTCACCATCTTCGGAGAAGTCTTCCTAAGGTGATCGGGAGGCGAACTTTACCCATGGGCTGCACCGAAACCCCGAGAAGCCGAACAAGGCGATTCTACCGGGGTGAGCTGGTCGGTTTTGAGACCCATAAAAACAAAGCAATCGTAAGACAAGATGTCGGGGGCGCTTCCCATCTACCAAAATCCGACGCACATTACAATGGTGATGGTGGCCGAAATGACCAGCGCATAGTGTGTGGGGTAGTGAACCCTACAAGATCTTCATCCGAGAAGGTGATAGCCTCCTCGGGCGGTGTGCGTGGAGGACTGGCAAATATGGAGTCGGACGAGGTACGAGGGCTGTCCACGACGTGCACTCGCTTGCGTAGTCGCGTCGGCTCCGAGTGCTCTCTCTGCCTGCACGAAGCCTCCCGTGATCACATTGATCTCTTGCCTGTGGGCTCATTGTTGATCTACTGCTCGTGAGTTCGCTCTCGACGTCTGGGGCGGTCTTCATTCCGGCGCACGAACCGTCCGAGGTAGCCGCGCTTGATAAGGTCTTCAATCTCGTCCTTAAGCTGGCGGCATTCGGATGGTGTCGTGGTCGTGGTTGCGATGAAAGTGACAATACTTGGCTTGTCGTGCCTTCGGGGGTCGGAGCGCATCCTTTGTGGCCACCGAACATATGGTTCATTCCTGATCTCTGCCAGGATCTGTTCGGGCGCCACAGTGAGGGGGGTGTAGTCGGTGAAGGGACGTGGTCGGCGCGGCGAGTTGCGTTGCACCGTCCTTTCTTCCGATCGCGGTCGGAACCGTTGTCGGAAGGTCTCTTCTTGTCCGAGGGTTCCCCCTGTTCAACTCAACCTGCAGCCAGGCTTTCTTCACATGCCGCATGGCGTTGCGCGATAGAAAGCAGCTCGGCGAGGGTGGGACGGCTGCTGGACGCCGAGAGTCCTCTGCAAGAAACCATCACGAGTGCCCTGGATGAGGGCACTGGTGGCCAGAGGGACGTCCAAGCGCGAGATGCGAAGCGCCTCTTTCGGAACTCTTGACGAAGTCCAGAGTGCTTCGCCCTTCTTCTGGCGAATTGCCAGGTGGGAAGCCGTCGTGCGCGGCTGCGATCTTCCACCGAGGAAGTTGTCTCGGAAGGACTTCTTCAGTTGGCGGAAGGAGGAGATGGAGCCCGCTGGCAGAGCCTCGAACCAAGCTCTAGAAGCTCGGCACTTGCTGCGTCTGATGCTCCGTGGAACACCATGTGCGACTCGAAGCCGTGAATGTGGTCGACCGGGTCGGTGGTGCCGTCGTAGGGTGCGATGGTGGGCAGAGGGAGCTTGGGAGAGACCCGAGCTTCCAGAATCTCCCCATTGAATGGGGAGCGGAAGTCCAGGTCGTCCTCCGCAGGTGCCTTACCCTCCGCTTGCTGAACCATTACGTCCACCCGACGCTCGAGGTCCACCACGCGACGTAGGCGCCTAGC
The DNA here is from genome assembly GCA_014218235.1 of Colocasia esculenta. NCBI lineage: Eukaryota > Viridiplantae > Streptophyta > Magnoliopsida > Alismatales > Araceae > Colocasia > Colocasia esculenta. The sequence continues at coordinate 4,395,474 of CM024758.1, forward strand.
CAACTCTTGCTCGGAATGAGCGGAGTCTTCTCGGCTGGTTTTGTGGGAGTTGGCTCCCATAACCGAATGCGGCGGGCGAGGGGCCGCCGTGGAGCGGCGAGGTGATCAGCCATGGCGCTCCGGCGTCCGCTCCTCGGACGGGGCCCGGTGTGACCGCCGTGGCGAATCCTCCTACTGATCCTGTGGCGCAGGAGGGGCGCGAGATCGTCGGTGAGACGACTCCGCCTGACGCTCCTGCGGCAAGGAAGCCGCCGGGGCCTGTGGTGTGGCTAGCTGGGCCTAGAGGCCGAGGCAGACGCCCGCCAACTGCTGCATTTACGCCCGGAGTTCCTCCATCTCCAGGGCGGTTGCAGGCACGACGGCGGCAGAAGCAGAGACGTCGCCCGCTATGCCGGCAGGGGCGATGGCGACGTCGACAAGAGGGGCTCGATGACGAGAGTCCGCCTGTGATTGGCGGGACCTCGTCGCCCTAATCCCAACATTTTGGTGAGAGGATCGTCCGCGAGCCATGACTGTCTGTCGTTCCCACAGGCGGCACCAAAAGTGTGGAGGCTTTTTCCTTAAATGGACCGGAGCCGTGCAAGCAAACACTTCAAAAGGGAGGACGACGATCGCTGGTAGCGGACGGGGGACCTGCGATCACCAGAGAGACGTCAGGGGGGCCCGGTTGAAGAACCGGGGAGAACCTTCCGATACCTAAGTCAGTAGAGGACTGGAGAGGATGGGGGTTCTCGTGTGTGAGTAGAGCTAGGGCTCGTGTGGGCGAAGTGGCATTCACCTCCGCATGACACTGTACCTGAGCCTTTTATAGGCATGGGTGCTGAGGAGGACGGATGGAACATCCCTAGATCGTGCCCGGAAGGTCACGTCGGTTGGCGCGCATGATGAGGGGTTACACACCCAGACGCCCGTTGGAGTGCTCGGCAGTTAATGCACTTTTGGATCGTGGGGCGCGTGGCCTGCAGTGTTTGCAACCGCCGTGAGGATGCGAAGGGCTGTTCAGAAGCCTTTGGCCGGGGTCACCGAGCAAGTAACCTGTAAGGAAGGTTGAACCCGCTGTTCGGTAACCGCAATGGCTGTTCAGCACGTTACCCGGGCGACGGCAAGGCCTGCGGGTTTGAGGCATGCTTAGACTGGGAACCTGTTCGGAAGGCGAAGGCCTGTGCCGAACAGGTCATGGGTACCCGGAGGCGACCCTTGCTCGGGAGGCGAAGGCATGTACCAAACAAAGCGGAGTTGTTCGGAAACGCGCCGCTGGGGGGCTTGGTGACGCCCGATCATGGGGGTAGCACCCAGGAGGCCTTTGGGCGGTCCTTATGAGGACGTGGCGCCTTGTGGAGGGGCCACGCCCGTTGACGGGACCTTAGCAGATCTCAGAGGGCCGTAATGGACCATGATGGACCTAGGTGGCTAGATTTGGCCACCACACTTAATGTGTTGATATCTCTTCGGGAAGAAGAAGAATGTGCATCGAGGTCATATCATGAACATCAATCAAAAGAAAAATTGAATGAGAAACAAATCCATTTGGTTATGATCAATTTTCATAAGGTTATTTTTTTCATCAACAAAATCTACATATAATTAGGTCATATTTGGTATCGGGATGGATCGAAAATAGAGTGAAGATATTCTTAAAATTTTGAGACTATTCTTAATTTATTATCGTTCTATTTTAATATCAAACAATTTTAATATCAAACAACGTACCCCTTAGAGTACAATTTTAAAGATTACCAACTCTTGGGATCATGAACTATTCTGGCAGTCTGATAGATTGAATGTGATTTCTAAATATCTCTTTGAAATTAATAGATTCATTCTTCCATATGCTACAGATGATGTGTTTGACCAAGATATTTACGATAAAAAAAGAAAAAATTGTCTTTATATATATATATATATATATATATATATATATATAGGCCCCGCCGCACCCTAGCTGCAGCCGCTGGATGGTGATCCAGCGGCTGCCCAAAAAAAAAAATGCGAGCGCCACGTCTGCCGCGGATGGTGATCTAGCGGCAGCGCCGCACCGCCGCACCCCAGCGTTTCTCTCTCTCTCTCTCTATATATATATATATATTGTATGATCCAACTAAGTTAAAGAACAAAAAAACTTCTCTTCTTAATCAATATATTTAAAAATTTACCTATTCTTTTGAGTACTTATATATAGATCATGTACTTATATTGAGATTGGTCGGATCGCCAATAAAATGTAATCATTTTATTTTTGTCAAAAAACATGTTATCTAATAATAATCGGATGGTGGTGATGTTAGCATTTGTGTACTATATAACTATCTTTACATAAATTATGTATCTAAACTTTATTCTTTTCAAACAATTTTGAGAGAGGCGTTTGATATGGTGACGGTAGAAAATTCTCTTTTTATTATTTTGTTCTAAAAAATTATCAAAAGATCAATTCGTAAAATTAATTTTTTTTTATAAAATCTCTAATATAAATAGATTGTATATCTTTGACATCAACTAATCGGGTCCCAAACCGCTGTTTCCCTTTTAATAAAATTGCTGAGCTGATCTTCTTATCAAAATAATTGTAATCCATAAAATTATCATTATTAGTTAAAATAATTTTATTACAATCTCTAAATACGTTTTTTAAATATAATTCTCTCTTTTACTTTGGTGAGGCATTGTAGTTATTTAATGAGAGATCAAAAATATATTTTTAAATATGTTAAAAATATATATAAAATATCACTCATCTATCTGGTTATTTGTATGACCTCTAATTCTTCTGTTACTGCTGGAGTAAGTGAGGTAGGCTCAAGCCGAGCAACCCCCGAGGGATGATAGTGACTCAGAAGAGACGTCGTTGAGCTCTCGACCTGCAAAGATTATTGAGGTAGCTCGGTAGGTAAACACGTCAATGATCAAGTCCACTCGAGAAGTCTGAGATCAGAATTTCAGTGTTTAGAATAACATATCTTGTGACAAAATGTTGTAGCTTCTCTTATAGGGCTAGGAAGCTTATATGACAATTGTAGATCTTCGTAATTTCCACCGGAGTTGTCATAATTTTTGATGGCGCGTGTCCAAAGATGGTAAGGCAACGTTTGAATACGATTCTCAAAAAGTAAAAATCGCTGAAATCAGTTTTCACTGCGAGATGACGTAGGCGTCCCGATTTCATCTTGTCACTTGCACTGTTTGCGGTGCAGACGCTGAGACGTGAAATAATAAAAAAAAATAAAAAAAAAATCCAAGCAGCGCTGTCTTTCTCTCTCCATTTGCCCCAAAATTTTTTGAAAGCGACATTTCACGCGCTTTCCCACATGCACAATCTTCTGTCTTTCTCTCTTCTTCAATCGATTTCACAGGGTCCAAAACCGAGGCGAAAGGTGTAATGTTTGGAAAAAACAGGTCTTCTCATATATTTTTAATTTCAAAATTTTTTTAAACTCTCTCCCAAATTAACGATGCTAAGTGTAATGTGACTAGATAATAATTAATTTATGTGGCACTCCTCACATGAGGAGTGATAAAGTGACAATCTAATTATTAGATACTACATAAATTTGTTATCTGTCACATTACACTTAAAGTGCAATGTGAAAGTACAATAATTTTTCTCGATATAATATATTGAGTCCAGTGGATGGGAGCCCGCGACAACAGATGTAAAGACGGAAACTTTCAGTATCCTTATAGGAGGGCAATTGAGTCAATACAAGGGAAAAAATTATTTTATATTTAAATTTAGCTTATGTAAAAAATTATATTTTATTTAAATATAAAATATTATTTTTTGCCTTGGTTCTCGCAAGTGTAAGGTGCCACCGATCTGCTATGATTGTGTCGGGAGCAACCTGATCATAAAAATATTTATAGCGAATTTTATAACCCTCAATCCAATGCAGATTTGCAAGACCACTTCTTGTATCTTGTGAGAGATAGGGGTGTAAACGAGTCGATACATCGACAAGTAACTCGAAATTCGACTCGACAAAAATTCGGTTCGGCTCGTTTATTTAATTAGCGAGCCAAATTTGAACAAAAAAAAAGCTCGGTTCATAAACGAGCCGAGTCTGAACACATGTGAGCTCGGCTCGATTATATTCGTGAACAGCTCGTTTAAGAACTCGTTAAGAGCTCGATTAAATACTCGTTAAGACTTGTCTAAATATTCGTTAATAACTCGTTTAAATATTTGCTATTAAATAAGTTAAATTATTAGATATTTTCTAAATAATATAAATTCTTTATTTACTTTGACATAATGAGATGTAATAAATAAAAACAAAAGTTAAGAATTGAAATGTAAAAGTTAAATATATAAGATATAAACACAATCTTTAGTATAACATATAAATAAGTTAGGGGTACATACACAAATCAATAAGGAAGATATATAGATGAAATTTAGTTTGAATAAAATTGATTAAAAAAGTTATATATATACTAAATCTTCTGCGGTTCCCCAGCACCGCGAAGCCTTCTTCTTCCCCGATGGCGATGGGCGCCTGCGCAGGGCGTCGGCCGGCGGGCCGCCCGGCCAAGAACCACCTCTGGGACCGTCGCAGGCAGACCAATGCCAGATGCTCTCCTCGCCGCGCGGGGGGCAGCGGCGCGGCGGAGGTCGTTCGAGGTTCCCATGGGCAGAGCTTCTGTTGATGGTGCGGCCCGCTTTTCCGGCGGTGATGCCGGATGCCAGCTTTTTCGGCGGACACCACCGCCTCCTTGGATCCCGGTGCTTCCTATCTGTACCGGACGCCACTGTGGTGCTCACGGTGGCATTCTCCGGCGTCAAACCGCGCACCCAAGCCACCCCGCCCACTCCCGGCAATGCCCACCCCGAACACTCTCTATTGGACCATCCCTCGTTTAGTCCCTATCGGTCACCACAAAGTGTGGCCGACTGGGAAAGGTTAGAAATAAGCCCTTCACCCACCAACAAAGCATGTAGATCTCAGGCCATTTAATAAAAAACAATTGTTTCTTTGTTATTGACTGCAGTTGATTTTTTTTTAAAAAATAAAATTTATTTAAATATTAAATATATATTTGATTTCGAGTTTGAAAATTCAAATTTGAACTCGTTAAAAAATAAAATTTAAATATTAAATTTTAAGTTTGATTTCGAGTTTGATAACTTGAGTTCGAACTCGTTTACAAGCTCGATTATGTAATCGAGTTGTTCACCGAGTCGAGTTCGAGTTTTAAAATTTAAATCGAGTCGAGTTTGAATAATGGTTGAAGAAGCTCGACGAGTTTCGAGCCGAGTTCGAGTTCGTCAAAAGTAAACGAGCTCGAGTTCGAACAGAATATAACTCGGCTCGACTCGGATCGTTTACACCCCTAGTGAGAGAGGAGGGGTAGGAAATCCTCCTTCGAACTAAACATGCACACGCCACATTGGGGAGAAAGACCATTCTTTTGTCTAGTGTTTGCAAGGTACAAGTTGTTTGACAGTAGGTAGGACTGTTAATGGATTTTTTTTTGACTTTTCGACCCGTTTTTGATTTTTTCCATATTTTATTATTTTGTTTTTAATTATTTTTCGTTATTCTATTTTCGTTTTCGATAAGATATAATTTTTATTTTATTTATAAAATATATACTCTTAAAATCTTATTTTTTAATATAAAAAAATTTAAGATTAAATTTTTAACTTCTCTTTAATTTGTAAATAGAAGTTATTAATTTACCTCTCTCGTAATATTATATTATACATATATTATCAAAGACATCTCTTTTATCATTATTTCTAATACTACATATATCCACAATTTGATCGTACTAAATATTTTTGATCATTTTTTATTTTCAACCCGTTTTCAATTTTTATATAAAAAATAGATGAAAAATGTCATTTCTCCCTCCCATTGAAAAGTACAACAAATTTGTCCCCCCCCCCCACCCACCAATCCACGTGGATTGGTGGCGGTTCGAAAAGTGGGACCACCAAAAGTTTGAAGTCCCCTTTTGGCGGTGGAACTTGGAAGTGGTCGCACCAAAAGTCTCGAGAAGTCGATCTTATTAAGTAAGAATCTTCTAGTAATATATTCTCTAAGAATCTCCTCAGTAAGAGAATTCTCTTAAGAGAAATATTATCTAATTCGTCGCCTCTCCGTCACAAACTTGGTGGCCGGGGACTTCTCTTTTTTGTCCGCTCGAGCGACCCGTATAAAAGGGGGTCCATGTCATGATCTGTCTACCAGTGGTCTGCCTCCACTCCGTGCCTCTCACCGGTGCTGATCTTGCAACTTCGCCACCGATGCCGGAAGCGGGATTGTTCGTCCGGGAGGAAAACGTCGAGAAACCAGCTCTTCTGTTGGAGGAAGCGATCAGACTGTCCGACCAGGCCGTAGCCAGGAGCGGCGCCGCCATCGCCAAATGCCGTGGCGCGTTGGCGCCGGCGGCTGTGTTGGGGGCCGCCTCTGGGTGGAACTCGGCCACGCTTTACATCGGGTTCCTTGGCGGCAACCTGGTGCTGCTCGCTGCGGGGCATCTGCTCCGAGTCTGGACGTTCCAGGCTCTTCACGCCGAGGGTGGAGCCCGTGCGCACCGCAAACTGTGGCTGGCCGTGCTCCTCCTCGTCCTCACATATGTTCTCGAGGCGTTATGTGTCGTCTGTGCGGTGGTTCTTGCTGTTCCTGTCTTGTCCCAGGTGCCGGTCCTGGGGAAGCAGCTGGCGGCGACGGTCTCTATCTTTACTCAGAATTTGTCAGTGGGGGTGTGTTTTCCATGAACCGGATTTTTCTGCCGTTTTAATTTTTAGTTCGTTGTCTGTTTGTAGCGTCTTTACGTTGGTGTGTTTAGTTTTTTTTTAAATACTTTTTATTTTTTTTAAAAATGACAATAAAGACGATCTTAATTATCTTCTAATAATTAAGTGTTTCTTTTTTTTTTGGATCCTTGTTATGCTTTTGGTCTACCTATGTTCATGTGTTTTATAATGTTCACTTCTCCTCTATGTATTATATATAAAGTTTGGGAATTCTTCTCATAAAGTTTGGAATTGGAATTAGCTCCATCGAAAGTAAAAGCAAATACTAGCGAGGAAGGAAGTAAAAGAGTAGGGGTGTCAATTGGACTGGGTCGGCCCGGAAGCATGGGAGATGAATGGCTGAATGATTGTTTGGTTACATACATTGAGACAGAAGTGTTTGATAGTGTTGACATGAAAGAATATACAAAGGTTTCAAAATATGAAGACACGCGAGGACAATTGTAAAAATTTTCTATTTCTTTTGTGAAGCAAAGGAATTGAAAAAGACATTGGTTGTTTTATGAAGTTTTTGATAATAAAAATGAAATCACTTTCATAGTATTTTTTTATAATATTAGATGTTACTAATTACATATATATATATATATATATATATAATATGTTGCCCCCTCTGAAAAAAGTTTCTGGATCCGCCACTGGCTCCGTCGAGTAAAAGCAAATTATAATACGCAAGGTGGAAAGTAGAAGAAGAAGATTTATTTATTTTTACATAACAAATATTGAAAAAAAATTTCTATTTTTAGTAAACATCGGTAATTTCACTTTTTAATGTTCACCTCACATACACTCTGCTCGAACTAGGGCTGTTCATAATACGGTCCAAACCGTAAAACCGAACCGAACCGACCGGTTCGGTTCGGTTCGGTTCGGTTTCGTGGGCCAAGTGATTCAGTTCGGTTTGAAGGTGGGAAACCGAAATGAACCGAATATAGGTAATATTATATAAAAATAAAACATAAAAAAAAAAAAGAAGTGGCGCAGTGGAGGGCAGCGTCGCGCGCCCTCCACGCGCATGGGTGGTCGCGAGTTCGAAACTCGCGACCCCCAGAAAGGGGTTATTTTGGTTTTTTTCCTGTTTAAACCTCAGGAAAATGTCAGAAAAACACCTAAAAAATGTTAAAATTGTGGATTTCGGTTTGAACCGAACCGAACCGTAGGTTCACCACTTGAGTTCGGTTCGGTTCGGTTTTCTCCAAAATGGAGGAAATCGAACCGAACCGAACTGTGTACACCCCTAGCTCGAACAGAGGATCCAATACTCTGTCCGCACCGCTTTCCATTGGTCTCCATCTCTCCATTGTTTACCTTTCAATGTTGCGGGTTCGGTCATATCGGATCGTCTGATCCGATCCGAATCAGACCATGCTGCTGTGGGTTCATGGACGGACGCAGAGACCAACCAGTGGGGTCACGTGACCCCACTGGTTTTTTTTTTTGTTTCAGATGGCCATGGGAAATTTGGGTTTTGGGAGGGTTTCATTGGGTGGTGACCCCACTGGATGGGGGAGGTGACCCGATTCTAGGGCCCAGCGGGACACAACTTTCCCATTTTTTTTTAACCTTTAGCCCTAACGTCTTCAGGCCCTTCACGAAACCGGAAACACCAACTTCACATCGCGGAACTCGCCCAGCGGCCAGCCGCCAGCGGCGCCAGGCTGCCAGCCCGCCCTCCGCCCAATCGGCATCGCCCATCTCGCCGCGACGCCGTCACCGCCCAACGGCCCCAACGTTGCGTGCCTCTGATTGCGCGGCTACGCCCGTGGCCTGTCGGCCCCGCCCTCTCCCAGAGCCACAGCAATCTTGTTCGACATCACCGCGACGCCGGCACGCTGCCATCGCCGACCTCGTCGTCGCCGACCTCGCCCTCTGCTCAGCTTCTCTGCATCGCGGACGCCGCTGCCAACCGGACAGGGCCGGCTGCTGGTTCACCCTCGCCTCGCAGACCCGGGACAGAGGACCGCTCCGTTGCTCCCTCCGGTCCGGCCTCGCAGACCGTAGACCGCTCCGGCGCCCCGTCCGGCCTCCGCCCTCGCGTCGCTAAATCGAGGTAAAGAAGTTAAATAGTGAACATTGTATTTGTCATAGATTTACTTATTAAGCAGTGAATAACCCTGTGCATTTTAAAAAATTTTCAGATAATCAGTGCTCCCTTCGGCCTCGCGGACCACATGCCGGTCCCTCCGCCCTCACGTCCCCAGATCGAGGTAAGAAAGTTAAATAGTGAACAATGTATTTGTCATAGACTTGCTTCAGTTCGATTGAGCAGTGAATAACTCTGTGCATTTTAAAAAAATTTCAGATAATTAGTCTCCATCTTGCTTGACTTCCTGCACATTACCACCGATTTGTGGCACCGCCAGTGACCTATCCAACGTGTTTGTCTAAATCTCTTGAATAGGCACAAGCAGGTATGTAATCCAGCGAGCCTGGGTGGTGGCTCCCAGTGAGCCTGGGTGGTGGCTCACTTCTATAATGTGCATTTATGATTTTTTTATAAGTTGCTATATGTGAATATGATTCAGTGATTCATAATAATTGATGTGAAATTATGAATGGTCTTTTGTAGCTTGTTAGTTAGTAGCTTTTAAATTATTGAATTGTTTCTTTTGTTAGGATGAAACGATATCTGGTTAAACTAAGTCAAGGACAAAGCACTGCAGGAAGTTCAAGTAGTTCTAAAACTCCACTCTCAAGTCATGAAGAATCTCCTTCTGTTAGTGAACTTGATCTGACTACTTTAGAATCAGATCCAGGATTAAGAAAGAAGATATCAGAATATCATCCAAAACTGCAAGATGATGTGAGAAGAGCATATCTGTTAAAAGGTCCTTGCCAACCTCGGAATCATAATTTCCCATTGAAGCTTTTGGGTGGAAAAATGCGTAGATTTGTTCTTTCTTGGTATGATGAGCATGCAACTTGGTTAGAGTATAGCGTTGCAAAAGATGCTGCATTTTGCTTGCCTTGTTACTTATTCAAGTCTGATCATGGAAAACAATCAGGTGGTGAGTCATTTGTTTCTGAGGGTTTTTCTTCGTGGAACAAAAAAGACAGATTAGATGTTCATATTGGTGGTCCTAATAGCTCACACAATATAGCTGTAAAAAAATGTGAGGACTTGATGAGACAAAAACAAAGTATTCAAGTGGCTTTTGCAAAGCAATCAGATCAGGTCAAGATTGATTATCGAGTCCGTCTACAAGCTTCAATAGATTGCATAAGATTTCTTTTGCGTCAAGGATTAGCATTTCGTGGACGTGATGAATCTGACAATTCATTTAATAAAGGGAATTTTCTTGAGCTCTTGAGATTTCTTGCAGATCATAACTCATCTATTAATGACGTTGTGTTGCACAATGCTCCTCAAAATGTCCAAATGATTGCTCCTCATATACAAAAAGACATTATAAGTGCATGTGCAATTGAAACAACAAATGCAATTATCAGAGAAGTGGGAGATGATTTTTTTACCATACTTGTTGATGAGGCTCGTGATATATCTGGCAAAGAACAAATGGCTATGGTTTTGCGATATATTGATCAGAGAGGTTTTGTTGTTGAGAGATTTTTGAGCATTGTTCATGTTACTGATACTACTGCTATGTCACTTAAGACGGCAATTGAACATATTCTCATGAGATTTGGACTCAGTTTATCCAGAATAAGAGGACAGGGATATGATGGTGCTAGTAATATGCAGGGTGAGTTCAATGGTCTTAAAGCATTGATTATGAGAGACAATAGCTCGGCATATTATATTCATTGTTTTGCTCATCAACTACAATTGACTCTTGTAGTTGTTGCTAAGAATCATGGTGATGTTTCTTGGTTTTTCTCTGTTGTTTCTCAAATTACAAATGTGATTAGTTCATCTTGCAAACGAAGAGACACTCTTCGAGAAAAACAAAGTATTAGAATTGCAGAAGCTTTAAGCAGTGGTGATCTTCAGAGTGGCAGAGGTTTGAATCAAGAAATAAGTTTGAAAAGAGCAGGTGATACCCGATGGGGTTCTCACTATGGAAGCCTCATAAATTTGACTGTTTTGTTCTCTTCTGTAGTGGATGTACTTGATAATATTTATAAGGAAGGAACTCTGGAACAAAAAGGTGAAGCACGTGGCTTATTATTTGCACTGAGAACTTTTGATTTTGTATTTCTTCTGCATTTGATGACAAAAGTATTGGCCATCACAAATGAGTTGTCAATAGCTTTGCAAAGAAAAGATCAAGATATAGTTAATGCCATGTCACTTGTGAAACTTTCTAAACAACGATTGCAAGTTATGAGAGATGAAGGTTGGAATGATATTTTTGAAGAAGTATGCTCATTTTGTAACAACGAAGATATTCCTATTCCTAATATGGATGAACAATATATTTTCTCTGGAAGATCTCGACGCAAGGCTCCTTGTATCACAAGTTTACATCATTTTCAGATTGACTTGTTCTATCACATATTAGATATGCAATTGCAAGAGCTGAACAGTCGTTTCAATGAAATAAACACTGAGTTGCTTCTTTGTGTGGCTAGTTTAAATCCTTGTGATTCATTTTCAGCTTTTGACAAGGAAAAGGTGGTTAAGTTAGCTGGATTTTACCCAACTGAGTTTCCTAATTTTGTTGATCTTGTGGCACTTCATAATCAGCTTGAAAACTATATATTTGATCTGACATCAGATGAGAGATTTTCTGACTTAAAAGGCATTGGTGATCTTGCAAGAAAGTTGGTGGAGACAAAGAAACATGTTGTGTATCCGATGGTATATTTGCTTATAAAGTTAGCATTGCTTCTTCCAGTAGCTACTGCAAGTGTTGAAAGAGTATTTTCAGCAATGACTTATGTGAAGAATAAGCTGCGGAATCGGATGTGCACCGATTGGATGAATGACTGTTTAGTGACATTTATTGAGAAAGATTTGTTTGAGAATGTAAGCGATGAGTCTATTATTGAAGTGTTTCAAAATATGAAAACTCGTCGAGTACAATTGTAAGAAATGAATTGTCTCATTGTAATGAATTGTCTCATTGTTATTGAATTTTTTATTGTAAATATTTATTTATATTATTTATAATATATATAATTATAAAAATATTAAAATATAATTTGAGTGACCCCACTGGACAAAATTTCTGCGTCCGTCCCTGTGTGGGTTAGATGGATCCGATTGTATTGGCCGTGTCTGGACCTGTCGCGACCTACGACTTGAGGACTAATGAATGAGTCTTATTTATAAATGTATATTTATTTGTACTATTTTTAATATGAGATAAAATTATACTTATACATTTGGTACGTGAGGATAATGCTTCCATTTGATATGGCTACTGTTTATAAGGATAAGAGGGGTTAAAAGAATTAGATATATTTTCCAAAAAAAAAAATAGAGAACTCATTCTAGGGGATCTGGAATCAGTCACTTTTTCTATTCTTGTTTCATTGATTTTTACCCATTGATGCCCTTGCCCTTTTAAATTATATTACATACTAATTAGACTTAAGATAATAAAATACAAACATAATAGTATTACTATATTATCATTATAATATGTAGCATTTGAATTTGACGGGGGAATAATCTATTTTACCCTTTAATCTTGGACTCATCTTAAGGAATATTCTAAAGTACTTGTGATATAATATATTTAATATAGCACTATTGTACAAAATTGTTTTGAAGCACGCCAACCACGTTTGCCACGGTCCTTCTGCAAGCATGGATGATGAGCCGGCACGTGCTAGTTTTTTTGTTTGTTAACGCAAAATTCCGTGCGACGGCTCGAAGAAGGTTGGGATCTCGTTACCCATCCACTTAATTTTTTTCCTCTTCCAGGTGTTATCTAGGCTCCATTTACGTACTCTACATCTTTTGTTCACATATTTTGCCTAAAATGGTCCGTTTTATTTATGTGACTTTGATAATGATAAATAAATTAGCGCAGAAAATATTTCATACAAAAGTATTATTTTGTATGTTAATGTATGTTATTATATAGGTTAATATATATTATTATGTAGATTAATGTACGTTGTAATAGAATTTAATATATATTAACTCGTATTAATAACATACATTAATAACATATATTAAAATATATTAACTTATATTATTGTTATAGAATAACATAAATTAATATATATTATAACAAAACTTAATATGTGTTATTAATGTATGTTAAGATATACCGTAACATGGATGGATGGATGTATATACCTACTTAGCTACTACTTCTCTTACATAATTATATAACTTCCATAGTTACGTAATTATGTAACTACACACTTATATATTTATCTACTATTCGTATATACTATTCTTACCTACTTACCTAGTTATATAAGGTGTGGATAAAATTGGTATTGAAAAAATACACATAGGAGGAGTTAATGTCCAGAGACTTAAAAATGAAAATAATGTCAGATCTATGTCAGAGATCTAGAATTAATTTTCCTATATATATATGTGAGTGATTAATTTCATAAAATTTATATAATCTTGTGCACTCCTAAAATCTTTATACTCACTTATATCCAAAATTTAATGAAAATTAATCACTTACATATATATATATATATATATAATATATATATATATATATATATATATATATATCTTGTGTACTTCTAATTAATCAGTTACATCCATCGAATTTGGAAAAATATTTCACTATCATGTAAATAGAACTGTTAAATTGAAATAAAATTGTCAATATATTTTTACCCAGAGAGAGAGAGAGAGAAAGGGGGACGCCGGAGTGAGATCTCCCCCTCCCCACAATGTGCGTGTAAATGAGAGAGAGAGAGAGAGAGAGAGAGAGAGATTTTGAGGGCAAGTTCGTCTCTCTAACTTAATCATAGATACAACAAGATGATAGAGGTACACACGATGAAACACAACCTCATTCCATTTATAACTCTACAGACGTATACATACATATATAATTTTCTTTAAGAAAAAGCCATGCTTCGGTGAAACAAGTTTATGATAAGATTAGACTGGGCTTTTATTGATGAAGTTCTAAAGACGATAAGCTTTGGAGAGAGATGGAGAAAATGGGTGGATATCTGTCTTGCAAGTACAACCATGTCTATATATACTAGTCAAAGAAATCTGTTACGCGCATGTAGTATATATTTTCTTAATCATCTATTAAAGTTATGTAGAATGAAATGTTTTTTTATTAAAAATTGTTATGAATCTTTAGTGACATTCTAATTTTTGCTTCTCCTCTTCACTTAGCAGCTTTTTAATTTTATGTATTTTTTTGTTAATCGAAAGTAAATCTTGTTCCAAACTTTGATGTCAAGAAGAAAAAAATTTCATTTGAAAATGCACGTAGATTGATACACAGAAAATTTTCTGTTCTTAGTATAAATCGAGCAAGACTGTTCATCCATCACTATGAGAAAACAAACATAATATAATAAACATGAGCTATAATAAAGATTATTTTTAATAAGTAATAATTTTAGAACAAAGATGATGATTATACTTTAAAGTAAATTTAAAAGAAAGATTCTATGAATTTTTTTGAAGAATCTAAAATTTTATCTATTTTATTGATGCAAAATTACTACAAAACAAAACATTAACTGACCACAAATTCTAACATATATGCACATAATTTTATAAATAATATGATCAACAATGAGAGAATCGAAAATTGCTAGAGTAACTAAAAAATACAAGAACATCATAAGATTAAAAATGATAAATTAAATAATATAAAAATTTATTCTCAAACTAATGTGTCCATCCCTATCAACATCCCTAATAATCTGGAAAGGGAAATGCTTATAACCTGGGCGCCTAGGCAAATCATTTGCCCACCCAGGCGCCCCGGTGCTTAGCATATCTCATCTGGGAATCACTGACATCTACTTATTCGCTTTTGTTTGGCCATGCCCTAAAATCAAAATAATCTTTGATACGTCGCTGCTGGTTGCCTTTCCACTGTGCACCAGAGAGAACGAATACGGCTCTTCTCCCCCAACCTCATGCTACCAACCTTGTAGCGGCGGTCAGATTGTAGCAGACGCAGTAGGTATGTGCAACGGGGGCATCCCCCCCACCCGGTGGAGCTGCCGCCTCATCCCTCAACCTCGTCGCGGCATTCGATGCTTTCTTCGTAGCAACCACCCACCCATAGAGCTGCTCGCGACTATGGTCGAACCCGGATGAAGGAGTCGATGAAGGCCCTCCTGGAAGCGACCCTGTTGGCCATGGCAGGGAAGATCAGCTCGGGTGGGGGGTTGGTCCGTCGCCGATGGATTTCTACGGTTGGTCTTCTCCCTCCCTTCGAGCTTTCCTATTGTTTGCTACTTCCCTGGGGTTCTTGTGCGGTTGTGCCTCCTAATCAGGAGAGATTTAGCCTGTTGATTTGGGGTTTTGGTCACATGCATTTGCTGTTATGACAGGCGATTCAAACGGTAATCTCAATTTTTGATCGACGAAGCTGGGGTATTCTTTTGACCCCTAGATAAATTTATTTCTTTCTGTCGTTTTTTTGTCGCATTGATGCCATCTACAATTGTTTCGGGTCTTTTACTCTAAACTCGACGGTAGGAGAAATTTCCCATTTTTCGGGTTTAGACATAATCCTATTGTACAAAGCTAAGAGGAAGAGAAGAATGGTGCAACCATCTACTGGGGGTTCTTCTAAAGCTTGGGTCTTCATTTGGAGGAGTTCTTGGTGCTGCAAACACATCAAGGGTTTCTGGTAGTGCAACTATAATACAATTCAGATGTTGTTTAAGTTGGTTATCAAACACCTCTTAAATTATATCTGATATATATTAAGTTCTTTTTAAATTTTAGATTTAAAGAGTAGATGCGAAATTAAATTTAGATATTTTAAATAAGTGTTATCAAACGCCACGTTAGACAAGGTGACCCTCTCTCTCTCTCTCTCTCTCCATATCTTTTTGTGCTCATGTCTGAAGTCTTCTCAGCAGCTTTGGAAAAAGGCAAAGTAGAATGGTTTACTGCAAGGATACAAACACAGAGATAGTAGTACTGCTATCCACCACCTTATGCATGCTGATGACATACTCCTTGTGGCCAAGACAGAGCATCCAGAAATTGTAGCCCTCAAGGAAGTAATCAGTAACTATTAGTGAGTCGTCAGGGCAGAAGGTCAATCTACAGAAATCTAAATTGCTTATTGGAAGATCTGTGGATAAACCAGTGGCAAGATACATCAGCCAGGAGTTGCAAATGAAACCTCAAAAGCAGCATAGGCAAATATCTGAGAGTTCACATCTCTCATTAATTTGCTAGCCTTTAAAGAAGTGCTGACAGAGTTCAAAACAAGTTGGAGGGATAGAAAGGCAAAACTTTATTTATGGCAGCCTGAGTGACACTGACAAAGCATGTTCTCCAATCCATTCCTATTTTCTGGTCAGCAGTGACAAGCTTTAGAGTTGAGCAAATTAGGAAGAGAAATGTTTGTCACTAGGCCAATTGGGTAACTGCAAGTCAAGTTAGAGTGCTCGGCGCCGCGACCTGATTGATCAGATGTCAGATCCCACACGTGCTCATATGCGTGGGGCTTGATTGGTCGCGCATCGAACACTCCAACTCGAATTTTGTGCTCTGTCGGCCGAGGAGGAAGCATTTCTCAATCAGGAAAATTGAAGGTATTTGCAGGGAATTTATTTGGAGAGGCAATCAGGATTGAAAGGACTCTATTTGGTGAGCTGGGCAGATTTAAAAATGGGACAAAATGCAGGGGGACTAGGGATGAAAGATTTGTATGATATGAACAGTGCTCTTATGCTAAAACTAATTTACAAAGATATCAATGGATCAGGAAGGCTAATGGTGCATGCTCATCCAGGATAAATATCTAAAGAAAGGAGACATGGATAGGCCTTCTACTGCTATATCTAAGTCTGACATGTGGAAGAGAATACAAGCAGAATACACTAATCATGGCCAGCTATTAGGATGGATTCCTGGAAGTGGAAAACTGATCAAAGTGTTTAAAGATGGATGGATTGAAGGAACAAGTCTTGGATATTTGATTGTGAAGTTCTATCAGAAGATGCAACACTAGACAGTATAATGGACGTAGAAGAGAACTGGGATCTGCATTAAGCTCTTACAGATCTTTCCTAAGGAACTAGTGAGATATATAAGTAGTCTTCCGACCCTAGGAGAAGCAGCTAAAGATGAGAGGACCTGGGTCCCAGAGTATCATGGAAGATTCTCCACAAAATCTGCTTACAAAGCATTAAGGAGAATGGATGGGGAGACAGGAAGCAAATCATTGAATTGGTAGCTGATTTGGAGATGACCGGTTATGAACAGAACAAAATTCTTCCTATGGAAATTAGTTGGGGGCAGACTCCCTACAAAGGAATACTTAAAATCACTGCAACATCAGGTTGATAATTTGTCTTAATCATCATCATCATTAGAATTTTATCCCATTATTTTGGGTCGGCTATACGTCAGTTTTTTTCCACCAAAGATTTCTATTAAATGTTATAGTCGTGTTTAAACTCAAGAATTATAAGTCCTTCTTAATAACATCGTATCATCTAATTTTAGGCCTTCTCTTATATCTTTTACTGGCATCCACTAAGATTTGGTCACATCTTTTAACCAGTGCCGAGTTAGGACGATAGTACACGTGTCTAAATCACCTAAGTCTATTTTATCTCATTTTTCTATCAATTAGAGCTATCTCCAAATTCTCACGAAAATTTTCATTCATAATCTTATATTTCTTAATCTTACCTCGCATCGATCTTTCTTAGTTTGGTCTTTAACCTCTATATGGGAGGAGGTAGCAAAACATCTCAATTGGATAGGCAGACCACTCAATCTATTTCACTCGTGGAATTTATGTACCTGTCTACCAGAGAACAACTTCATATCGATCTATGAGTGGTCTGCCTATCCAATTGAGATAGGGCACGGTGCGAAGGTGTGTCCAAACGGTGGGGCACATCGCTGCACACCAAGCGGCAGGAGTTCGATTCCTGCGGAGGCTGCACCTTGTGCGCTTTGAGGGTTTTCTCCTGGATGGTTTAAAGGGGGGCATAGGTCGGGAGGGTGGGGTCCCGGGTTTCGAACCCAGGGCAGGTTGATTTCACCAATGGTGTAAGCCATTGGGCGACAACCAAAAAAAACTTCATATCGATCTACAACAAATCAGTGGTGACAATTACACTGGAATCAATTTGGGCAGCAAGAAATGACCAAATATTCAGCCTGAACAAAAAAAAAAGGATGCAACTAAGAGTCCGTTTGGTTACATGTAAAATGGTTTACTAAGGAAACAATTTTTCATGGAATAACTTTTACATGAAAATGAAAACGTAATTATCTATTTGGTTGTCATGTAAATATAAAGTTGTATGGAGAAACATGAGATTTTATGATCCACTCAAATGAGAGAGAGTCATATACTCATTGTGTACTAACACTATTTATCAATTTTTTTTTTTTTTTTTATTTTTGATAATTTTAAAAAATAAAAAATAATAGTGAACAATAAATAATTTTGACAAAAATAATTAAATTAAGAGAAATAAAATAAAAATATAACTTGAATGAATAGTGTTCTACAGATATTTTAATAAAAAAAATTAAAATTAAAATAATAAATAAAAAATAATTAGATTTGACAAATATGACTAAAATGAAGAGAAAAAAATAATAAAACAACTTAAATGAATAGTGTCAAAACAATCATCACTGTAGCAAACAATTGTTAACATGCACGTGCGTGCAAAGGAAAATGGCATCCGCGTGATTCGCGGGGATGCCAAAATCCGGAATTTTCTGGATAAGGTTTTCTAATTTTGGTTTTCAGGAATACCAAATGATCTTAAAAAAAGGTTTTCCCTAGAAAACTATTTTCTAACGGTGTTTTACTTTCAAACAAACGGATCATAAATGGAAGAAATTGCATCTGCAGAGCACAGGAATTCCTATTTGTGAACAAGAACATTTGGAAGAAAGCTTTTGTGGAAAATTAGGGTCAAACGGTGGCTGCTTGGACCTGTGGCTTCAATATCAGCTACTCAAATCAATTAGAAGATAAAGAACTATCATGGATAAAACCAAAGAAATGATGGCCAAAACTAAATTTTGATAAGGAATCAGACACAAATCTGGAAGCAGGAGCAGGGTTTATAATCGGGGACTATTCAGGCAATGTTTAAACTGGCTAAGAGCATGTTTGTAGGAAGCATGCCCGCTCTAAAAGCAGAAGCTGCAGCTGCTTATATAATGGCAAATTTGAAGCATCAAACCATGGACAACTAATGGGAAGAGAGGATTATGGATAGAAAGTGACAATAGTCTAGTCATTCAAGTCTTAATGACATGTTTGATATCGAAATAGATCCGTAATAGAATGTGAATATCTTTAAAATTTTGAGTATATTATCAATTTATCATCGATCTATCTTAATATCAAACGACTCATTAGAGATTCTGTTGGTTAATTGTCATCGACTCCCTTAGGGAATCGCTGCCACTATGCTGTTATGGGGCAGCATAGTGACATCGGGGCTGGCAACCCAACTCGCCGCAGGGGTAAAACCCTGTGCGAAGCCCCTCATGCCGACCACAGCGTTGACGTGGTGCTTTGCACTTCCGCCTTAAAGATTTGGCTACCGCCTTCACTACCAGCTCGAGCTTTTGGTGCAACGGTAGGGGCTTGGTCTTACAAGTGGTATCAGAGCGAGGTTACGGGTTCGATTCCCCCGGGTGCCGCTGGGGGGGGGGGGGGGGGGAGTTTGTTGGTTAATTGCCATCGACTCCCTTAGGGAATCGCTGCCACTATGCTGTTATAGGGCAGCATAGTGACATCGGGGCTGGCAACCCAACCCGCCGCAGGGGTAAAACCCTGTGCGAAGCCCCTCATGCCGACCACAGCGTTGACGTGGTGCTTTGCGCTTCCGCCTTAAAGATTTGGCTACCGCCTTCACTACCAGCTCGAGCTTTTGGTGCAACGGTAGGGGCTTGGTCCTACAAGTGGTATCAGAGCGGGTCTCTGATCATTCAAAGAAGATCCAACGATCTTAGAGTAAAGATCCATGGCAGCTC
The DNA here is from genome assembly GCA_014218235.1 of Colocasia esculenta. NCBI lineage: Eukaryota > Viridiplantae > Streptophyta > Magnoliopsida > Alismatales > Araceae > Colocasia > Colocasia esculenta. Next base: position 4,415,300 of record CM024758.1, read on the forward strand.
AAGGATATGCTGAAGGTCAATCAATCACCAGACCTCCATTCTTTGATGGAGAGGACTACCAATATTGGAAGATGAGAATGGAATGCTTCATTCGAGGCACAGACTTTGATCTGTGGCAGGTAATCGAGGTAGGTGATTATGTTATTGTTCCTATTCCAGGCACTACTGTCATTACAGCAGTAGATAAAAATAAATTATCTTTAAACTTTAAAGCTAAGAACTACTTATGTTGTGCTTTATCCAAAAGAGAATTTAGTAGAGTATCTGCATGTAAATCAGCTAAAGAAATATGGGATAAACTGCAGATAACTTATGAAGGAACATATAAAGTAAAACAAATTAGGATAGATATTCCATCCGCACACATTTATTTATTACAAAAATGAATTTAGAGTAATTGAGACAAGATGAATATATCAAAGTGAAGGAGTAGATATATATAAATAAATCGAGGCAGCGGACTGTACCACGTTATTATATATATATATATATATATATAATACTACATTTGATAGGGTGCTAGATCAACTTTATGTTTTACATAGTGATTAGATTGATATAGAGGGCTTTGGCTTCATGATGGGTTGTAATCAGTGAATTAGGTCGGATTGAACTCTTCAAATATCAATATGAATCGAAGCATATTTTATTGAGCCAACTATGTCGAGACTGTAAGATCTCAAGTACAATACGAACCGAGTATATCAGACCGTTCAATCTTATATGTCCCACCATACTTGGTATGTGTTTTCATTTTTCTCATTCCTGAATTAATTTGACACAAATTAATTTTCAGAATGTTTGGGCCGAGAACGAGAGCCCATGCATAATAATAGATCCACAGCCCAAAATACTTTTTGGAATTTAGCTGCTGTAAGCGTCAAGGATGATTTCTATTTTTTTTTTTTTTTATGCGGGGGGCGGTGGTTGTGTTCCCACCTTACCTCTATCTTCTGCAAAGCCTTAAAAAGTATATTGAGATGGTCATTTCGATCTGGTTCTTAGATCTTCAATTTGGACCTCGAATAGTGGAGATGAAGAGAGAAAAAAAAATATTTAACTTATTTTTAATCATCTCTTTGATATGTAAGATAGTTAATCACGAGAATAAGTTATATGATGACTCTCTGACGATCAAATCAACAAAAAGAGGAGAGTTTGGTTTGAGAAGAAAGTTAGGACAGGAGACAAGTCTTGAGTGGAACTATGTTTAGTGTTGATACTTGTCCTCTTCTCTTATCTGAGACTGTTGATGTCTTCTTGATGACAACTTTAGGTAGGGAAAATTTGGGTTTTGATATAATGTTAAGTTTCCCATTGAAGTTCCCTTGTCCCTCCTACTCCCATGCGCCGAGTAGACTTGGGCTGGGCCCAATAAGACAACATTAGGCGGGACCAGGGGCCCCTATATATATATATACCTTTGAAATCTTGTATACTCATTAAATCTTAATACATCACTTATATCCCAAATTTTATGAAAATTAATCAGTTATGTATATATATATAATCTCGTGTACTCCTAAAATCTTTAATACTCACTTATATCCCAAATTTTATGAAAATTAATCACTTACATATATATATGAAATCTTGTGTACTTCTAAAATCTTAATACATCACTTATATCCCAAAGTCTTATGAAAATTAATCAGTACATCCATCGAATTAGTAAACTATTTCACTATCACATAGATAGAACTGTTAAATTGAAATAAAATTCTCAATATATTTTTTCCCAGAGAGAGAAGAGAAGGGGGGCGCCGGAGTGTGATCTCCCCTCCCCCCAATGTGCGTGTAAATGAGAGAGAGAGAGAGAGAGATTTTGAGGGCAAGTTCGTCTCTCTAACTTAATCATAGATACAACAAGATGATAGAGGTACACACGATGAAACACAACCTCATTCCATTTATAACTCTAGAGTATATATACATATATAATTTTCTTTAAGAAAAAGCCATGATTCGGTGAAACAAGTTTATGATAGATTAGACTGGGCTTTTTATTGATGAAGTTCTAAGATGATAAGCTTTGGAGAGAGATGGAGAAAATGGGTGGATATCTGTCTTGCAAGTAAACAATGTCTATTATATATATATATATATATATATATATATATATTCTTGTAAATGGTACTCCTGGACATTGGTTTAGATCAAGTAGGAGTCTTAGACAAGGTGATCTTCTCTCTCTCTCTCTCCATATCTTTTTGTGCTCATGTCTGAAGTCTTCTCAGCAGCTTTGGAAAAGGGCAAAGTAGAATGGTTTACTGCTGAGTGGTCAGGGCAGAAGGTCTATCTACAGAAATCTAAATTGCTTATTGGAAGATCTGTGGATAAACCAGTGGCAAGATAAATCAGCCAGGAGTTGCAAATGAAACCTCAAAAGCAGCATAGGCAAATTAATATCTGAGGGTTCACATCTCTCATTAACTTGATAGCCTTGAAAGAAGTGCTGACAGAGTTCAAAACAAGTTGGAGGGATAGAAAGGCAAAACTTTATTTATGGCAGCCTGAGTGACACTGACAAAGCATGTTCTCCAATCCATTCCTATTTTCTGGTCAGCAGTGACAAGCTTTAGAGTTGAGCAAATTAGGAAGAGAAATGTTTGTTACTCAGCCAATTGGGTAACTGCAAGTCAAGTTAGAGTGTTCGGCGCCGCGACCTGATTGATCAGATGTCAGATCCCACACGTGCTCATATGCGTGGGGCTTGATTGGTCGCGCATCGAACACTCCACTCGAATTTTGTGCTCTGTCGGCCGAGCAGGAAGCATTTCTCAATCAGGAAAATTGAAGGTATTTGCAGGGAATTTATTTGAGAGGCAATCAGATTGAAAGGACTCTATTTGGTGAGCTGGGCAGATTTAAAAATGGGACAAAATGCAGGGGGACTAGGGATGAAAGATTTGTATGATATGAACAGTGCTCTTATGCTAAAACTAATTTACAAAGATATCAATGGATCAGGAAGGCTAATGGTGCATGCTCATCCAGGATAAATATCTAAAGAAAGGAGACATGGATAGGCCTTCTACTGCTATATCTAAGTCTGACATGTGGAAGAGAATACAAGCAGAATACACTAATCATGGCCAGCTATTAGGATTGATTCCTGGAAGTGGAAAACTGATCAAAGTGTTTAAAGATGGATGGATTGAAGGAACAAGTCTTGGATATTTGATTGTGAAGTTCTATCAGAAGATGCAACACTAGACAGTATAACGGACGTAGAAGAGAACTGGGATCTGCATTAAGCTCTTACAGATCTTTCCTAAGGAACTAGTGAGATATATAAGTAGTCTTCCGACCCTAGGAGAAGCAGCTAAAGATGAGAGGACCTGGGTCCCAGAGTATCATGGAAGATTCTCCACAAAATCTGCTTACAAGGATTAAGGAGAATGGATGGGGAGACAGGAAGCAAATCATTGAATTGGTAGCTGATTTGGAGATGACCGGTTATGAACAGAACAAAATTCTTCCTATGGAAATTAGTTGGGGGCAGACTCCCTACAAAGGAATACTTCAAATCACTGCAACATCAGGTTGATAATTTGTCTTAATCATCATCATCATTAGAATTTTATCCCATTATTTTGGGTCGGCTATACGTCAGTTTTTTTCCACCAAAGATTTCTATTAAATGTTATAGTCGTGTTTAAACTCAAGAATTATAAGTCCTTCTTAATAACATCGTATCATCTAATTTTAGGCCTTCTCTTATATCTTTTACTGGCATCGACTAAGATTTGGTCACATCTTTTAACCAGTGCCGAGTTAGGATGATAATACACGTGTCTAAATCACCTAAGTCTATTTTATCTCATTTTTCTATCAATTAGAGCTATCTCCAAATTCTCACGAAAATTTTCATTCATAATCTTATCTTTCTTAATCTTACCTCGCATCGATCTTTCTTAGTTTGGTCTTTAACCTCTATATGGGAGGAGGTAGCAAAACATCTCAATTGGATAGGCAGACCACTCAATCTATTTCACTCGTGGAATTTATGTACCTATCTACTAGAGAACAACTTCATATCGATCTATGAGTGGTTTGCCTATCCAATTGAGATAGGGCACGGTGCGAAGGCGTGTCCAAACGGTGGGGCACACCAAATGGTCTTAAAAAAAGGTTTTTCCTAGAAAACTGTTTTCTAACGGTATTTTACTTTCAAACAAACGGATCATAAATGGAAGAAATTGCATCTGCAGAGCACAGGAATTCCTATTTGTGAACAAGAACATTTGGAAGAAAGCTTTTGTGGAAAATTAGGGTCAAACGGTGGCTGCTTGGACCTGGGGCTTCAATATCAGCTACTCAAATCAATTAGAAGATAAAGAACTATCATGGATAAAACCAAAGAAATGATGGCCAAAACTAAATTTTGATAAGGAATCAGACACAAATCTGGAAGCAGGAGCAGGTTTATAATCGGGGACTATTCAGGCAATGTTTAAACTGGCTAAGAGCATGTTTGTAGGAAGCATGCCCGCTCTAAAAGCAGAAGCTGCAGCTGCTTATATAATGGCAAATTTGAAGCATCAAACCATGGACAACTGATGGGGAGAGAGGATTATGGATAGAAAGTGACATTAGTCTAGTCATTCAAGTCTTGGACATGTTTGATATCGAAATAAATTGAGAATAGAATGTGAATATTTTTAAATTTTTAAGTATATCCTTAATTTATCATCGATATATTTTAATATCAAACGACTCATTAGAGATTCAAATAAGGCACCTCATCAAAATGCTGATGGCTATAATATTATTGTCCTTTCATTTTGAATCTCCTCCCTAATTACCAAAAAAGAAGTGTTTCAAGATTTGTCAAATCATTAAACAACATCCAATTGAGATTTGATGGTACGATACACATTAATAGTATCTTACATTAATAGTATCTTACAGTACTACAGCAGTTCGGATAGATCCAACCCATAATAAATTTTTATTTAAAATATTTTGTTCTTTTAATATTTGATATTTTTTTTCAAACATTCTGTGTATATCACATGACAATAATATTCAAAAAAATTAAATTACATAACACCACTAAATATGAACAACGTGCAAATATATATACAAATTTCAACCCCTAGATCTATCTTAAATTACGCAAAATCCATGCTAAAATATGTTCAGCCTCATTTTCTTCACGGTTAGTTAGAACAAAATTTTTAGAAGACATTTTTCATATGTAAGAATGATATACATACAAATATAAATATAAGACGGATTCTTGTATAATTAAGTTTTTAACAGAAATATATATATTAAAAAAAACTCTAACGAAAAATACTGTACTAACTACTAAGTTATAGGGTTCGACTTTACAACAGAGCTCCATTGTACCGCTTTCGACATCAAGCATGGTCTTGTGGACGGGAGATTAGACACTGATATTTGAGTCAATTAAGCGTGCGAGTAGATATGGGAGAGCATGTAGGGGGAAAATATGTCATTATATGTATTATAATCTTTTACATCCAACATTTGTGGGTTACTTTGGGAGGGGGGTAATCAAGGGGTAAATATCAATACATGATTTGGCAGAGAAGGTAGCATAACCATGGGTAATGAGTTGGAGTTATCCTAATTCCAACTCATGATCAAAATTATACATAGTTAATCCACTTTTTACTTTGATAACAAGTGAGTTAACTCACTTGAATAAATAGAGTTAACATACATGTTTCTTGAGTGCTTTGGTTGTCATTGAAGGGTTAACTTTTTTCACTTTGATGAGAATACCACAACTACCTGAACCAACACTTTATTCATTTAAATTATGTACATTTCTTTGAAATAGTTTAATCATACAAAATATTTTATAAATGGGATGAACATATTACCATCAATTAAAAATTCTAATAATTACTTAAAAAATATAATAGTACTAAAAAGGTGTGATAATACTTTATATTATTTTTTGGATATATTTATTTTTCTCACATCAATAGAAAAATTAATAACATTAATAGAAAAATCAATACAAAAATTAATAATAACAAATTAATACAAATTGACGTTTTATTTAATAACAAATTATAGGTCATAATGATACCTCTATTTATTTTTAAAATTAATTTATTTAAAAAAAAACGAACAGCATCTCCCCTGTTTCTCTTATATTTTTATTATTTATACATATTTTTGTACGTATGTAGCAACAAAATTTTGGAAAAAAAAGACATAACATGGAAGACATTCAACATTCATTATTTGTACCTGTTCATTTATGTACGTAGCAACAAAAATCATTCTACATTTATTAACAAGACATGTTGTTTCTGTATGTAACAACATAACTTTGCAAAAAAAAGACATAACATGGATCCGATTCCATGGTAACTTTTAAATGTAACAAATTTTATTGAACAATAATTAGCAACATAACATGGAAAGCTCAATGCAGCCTTCAAATTTACATATGAAACTATTTTAATGGCCTCCTTCATTTGCCGTGCATGATAAAATCTGCATAAAAATGAATGTAATGTTCGTCACATGACAAGCAGTATAATATTGAAAATTTATAACATAAATTTTTATGAAATATGAACCTACCTTCTGTGACGACATAGACTCCTACTTGAATGTTGTCAGCCTGTAGTAATGTTGGATAACATTTGTATGATATGATATGATACAAATTTTTTAGCTCAGATCGGCTACACAAAATATATCCACATTTTCAATGGGGTTGTAAATTTGACCATCCGACCATTGAATTAGATAAGGATGTCCACTCATCATTGCCCATGTAAGTATATATGTGATATCACATGTTTAATAATTTATAATACAAATTTTTCGGCTCAGATCGGCTACACAAAATATATCCGCATTTACAATAGGGTTGCCAATTTAACCATCCGACCATTGAATTGGATAAGGATGCCCACTCATCATTGCCCATGTAAGTATATATGTGATATCACATGTTTAATAATTTATAATACAAATTTTTCGGCGGCTACACAAAATATATCCGCATTTTCAATGGGGTTGCCAATTTGACCATCCGACGATTGAATTGGATAATGATGCCCACTCATCATTGTCCATGTAAATATATATGTGATATCACATGTTCAATAATTTATGATACAAATTTTTTTGGCTCAGATCGGCTACACAAAATATATTCGCATTTTCAATGGGGTTGTCAATTTGACCATCCCAATATTGAATTGGAAAGTATGCCCACTCATCATTGCCCAAAACCGTTCAATTCACATGGTCTTTATGATCCCCAACCACTGAACAACTTGACAAGGTCATTGTGCAATAGCAATGTCCTTCCTTTGAACCCTATAGCCAATGGGTTGAACTGCAATGGAAGAATAAAATAGTAATTAATTAATTTGGTCAATAATATGTATGCATAATCGTCATAGGTAAAAATTTTTAAAAACCTCAAGATATTACTGTCAAGCTAATTCTGAACCTCGTATTTGTTTAATCTCGTCATCCCAGTGAAAATTGACCACATTGATGAGATCATGAGCGATCAAATAAAATGACCGATAGAATGTAAAACGATGTAGAAAATGTTATACGGGCCAAGCCACACAAAAGTCTTTGTTGAAAATATTTTGGACGTTCTTCCATCCTTCCTCATTCAAAGAGTCTCCTATGATGTTTTTACATTTTTTTGTTGTCCATTATATATCAGGAGAAAGTCATTTTCCAGGTCTCAAATTGCACCTACATGTAGTTGAAATACTCATTAAGTGCACAATGAAATTTTATTACAATAAAAACAATAACACACGAAACAAGTCACTAGTTGGATATAAAGTTCTAACCATGCTAATAGAAACAAAATATTAAGATAATAGGTCAAATTACATCTCAGTTAGCCATCCACAGTTATGTGGCAATTACATCTCGAAGAGCTCCTCCTGCCGTCATGTCAGATACGCTAACAAAAAGATTTGGGTCTTCCTCAGGTTCATCATCTTCATCCTCCCTACCTCCTTTACGACTTAAGTTAAAATAAAAGTTCTCGCTATGTTGACGTCGGACAAAATTGTGCAAAACACAACATACAATAACAATCAACAATTGTGTACGAAATGGATAACAGTTCACCTCTCTCAATGTTTGAAATCTATTCTTCAACACCTCAAATGAACGTTCCACACAATTGCGAAGTTGGGCGTGACGATGGTTGAACTTGTCTCTCATGTTTTTATATCGTGCATTACCACGTCCTTGAAATTCTTGGATATGGTATCTTTCCCCACGATATGGAGCCACAAATTGAGCAGTGTTTCCATATCCTGATTCCACTAAATAGTACTTTCCTATGAGATATTAACACATTACATTAGCACATTTTACATTAAACGAAATATATGTGGATAGTCATAAATAGATAATCATACCTTCCAAAACGTGAAAGCCACCTACATCCATAGCCCTCCTGAGGACAGCCATGTCAGCAGCTGCTCCCTCAAAACCGACCCCCACATATTGGAAGACAAGGTCAAAACCACAACCCCCATGACATTTTGACTGATCACTCCTTTGCGGTTCCTATACCGTGCTTATTTTTCTCGCAATATACGCTGGGACGTGGGTACCATCAATTGCTCCAATGGCATCCTAAATACAAAGTGAAAATGAGAATCTTAAGAAAAAATGAGGTCTTTTAATTTTAAAAATCTAATTTTTACCTTGAAGTAAGGATAAAATCTATCATCATGTCGGATGCGGGGGTGCACAAGATCAGTCAAACTTGGTAGTTTTATGCAATTGAAGCATAGGAAAGCCAACGTTTTTGTGACTTCGCGGACGTGTTTACTGATTGTCTTAGAATAGTGTTGAAAATCCTCGCACATAGCTCCGGATGCCACACCATGACCCATTGCATACATGAAAATTACGAGTTTCTCCGTTGCTGTGACATAACGGAAATCACATATAAGATCTCTTTCCATAAATTCGTCTCTTAATTTCATGAACGTTGTGGGATGTAGAAAAAAAATACACATATACTCTGACAAAGGTAAATAAGCTGAGTCATGATCAATAGATACCAAAATGATCGAGTCATGATGAATAGATCACTCAGGTGAGGATCAGCAGAGTTAAATAACTTGGGATATATAAAGGAAGAGAAATATTTATTAAAAGCTGATGTTTGGCATGCTTTATTTATTTGGCACGTCTTGATTGGTCTTGACACGTGGCACGCAATCTCACTATGACTCAGATGACATGCACATCGAATTAATAAAAAATAATTAAATTTAACAAAAATTATTTAAATGAGTGGAAAGAAAATAAAATTATAATTTGAATGAATAGTGCCTAAAAAGTGTACCGGTAGAAACTGTAGAATGCGCGGATGTCAAAATTTGAGATTTCGATATAATTTTTTATATTTTATTTTTTAAAATATCAAACGATCTAAAAAATAAAGTTTTTCTTGAAAAAATTTTCCTAATAGAATTTTATGTTAAAATAAACGGACCCTAAGCGTGAGAGTGGATAGGAGAGCAGGTAGGGGGAAAATATGTAATTATATGTATTATAATCTTCTACATTCTACACTTGTAACAGAATAAGTTGTTGAACGTGTAAAATATAAAATTTTAGAAAAATATATAAGATAATTTACAGCATTCTAAAAATATACATGCTACTATTTCAAGAATGTGAGGATATTAGATTATAGTTGATTTTGTCTCATTATAAGTTGGGATATGGTTGATGTCAAAGATGTGGAGGATGCTTAAAGTCTATGTGAATAGAAATATATAATGCTTTCTATTTCTTTTCAAAATCTGATATTTTGATAAAAATATGTAAACACTCTTGTGCTATATTCACAATCTAATCTTTAGTCGCTTAAGCATGAGTCTGTTTTCCATATCACACAATCTCTTTATATTAGAGATTTTCATAAATTTTTCTTTTAATTTTACGAATTAATATTTTGATAAATTTTTAGAATAGAAAAGTAAAAAGAGAATTTTCAACCGTCACCATATCAAACGCCTCCCTCAAAATTGTTTGAAAAGAATAAATTTTAGATACATAATTTATGTAAAAATAGTTATATACTCACCACCATCCGATCATTATTAGATAACATGTTTTTTGACAAAAATAAAATGATTACATATTTATTGGCGATCCTGATCCCGACCATTAATTCTCAATATAAGTACATGATATATATATATATATAAGAAGAGGATTTTTTTTATCTTTAACTTAGTTGGATCATATAATTATACTGTCATTATGTTAAAAAATTTTTGAGAAAACTTAATTATGTTCAATCTTCTTTATGTTTTATTTTTTTTACCAAATATGATAGATTTTTATGATAAAACATTTTGTCCCAAAAAAAAAGATTATTACAAATCATGTTCAAAACGTCAATAGAAAATTATTATAACATAAATATAACTTTCTGACATATATCAAAATTGACTATTTCTATTATTAAAAAAAATAAAAAAGATCAATAAAATTATATAATTGAATATCCACACGTGTGAAGCACGATAATCTATCTAGTAGTGAAGAGATCGTACAAATAAATCCAATAAATCAAAAGACTTCAAAATATCGCTACTTTTAAAATAAACAAAAATAAATTTCTTAACAATATCCCAACAAACCACAATTTATTGATCTAAAACATACCCACAAATTGACTACGAAAATACGCGAGAATAAGAAAATGATCTTCAACATGAATGTCTTCCAAGATTCTAAATAAAAACCTGCATGAGCGTCCATTAATGCAAACCATACAACTCACTCTGTATCATTTTTCTCTAGTTCGAAAAAAATGTGTCCTCGAATTTTGAAATACCGAAGAAGAAACGAAGTGAAGATTGTATTTTGCGTATGCAACAGTACATATAAGTTCTCATATATATTCAAATCAATAAATAAGCGGCAAAGTTGAATATGTACGCCTCAACATTACCATATATACCAAGTCAATGTCACTCTGAGTCACAATTCACATCAACAACAACGAAAGAATTACACGAAGCCTCTTGTCCGGTGAAAAAAATGCTCAGAAATTGAATCAAAACCCGCATCAATCATTAATATATATATATATATATATATTATATATATATATATATATATATATATATATATATATATATATATTTATCTGTATATATATTAATAATATATGAAGTAATATTATGATACGGCGGAGTTTTTCAGTATGATCTGCTGTATCATCAGTGCGGATCGTTGAATTTTAATCCAACGATCTGTCTATATTCACCGAGCAACATTGAGCACCGAACAACTGAACACCGAGCATAAATATATTATAGCGCTCCGCCGTTACACGGAGCTGTATGAAAAAGCCCTATCGCACTATAACATTTCTCTCTCTCTCTCTCTCTCTCTCTCTATATATATATATATAATGTGTGTGTGTGTAAATATTGAAGACATTTTTTTTCTTATTTTTTATCGCAAACATCTTGGTCAAACACATATATCATCTGTAGCATATCGAAGAATAAATCTATTAATTTCAAACAGAAATTTAGAAAGCGCGTTCAATTCATCAGACTGCGAGAATAGTTCATGATCTCAAGAGTTAGTAATCATTAAAATTGCATTCTAAGAAGTTGTTTGGTATTAAAAGAGAACGATGATAAACTAAAGATGGTCTCAAAATTTTAAAAATTTCTTCAAAATTTTAAAGATATCTTCATTCTATTGTTCCCGATCCATCCTGATACCAAATATGACCTAACTATCTGTAGATTCTGTTGACGATAAAATAACCTTATGGAAATTGATCATTAACCAAATGTTTTTTCTTTTGATTGATGTTCATGATCATGACCTTGATGCACATTCTTCTTCTTCTTCCTGGAAGAGAAAGCAACGCATTAATATAGAAAATAAACTCATTATGCAAGTGGTGGAGATGAAGAAACCGAGGTTAATTTTGGGTTGGAACCATAAGGCCGAGTAGGCTGAAAACGAAGTTTTAAGTTGTTTATATATAATATTAGTTGACACCCCGTGCCATGCATGGTGTTTTATTATAAAATATAAATTATTATTTATAAAATTTATAAAAATATATAATTCTTATTATATAAAATTTTGTTAAACTAAATATAATTATAAAATATATTAATAAAAATTTGATCAAATTAATTTATACAATCTACATTCACATGTCCAAACACATTAATATATCTGATAATATATATTTTTGCAAAGAGGAATATATATAGTTGACTAATGTTTTATTTTTCTTTTTTTCCCAAATGCCGGATATATAGTTAAAATTACCTCCAAATATGTCTAAAAATGAAATAATATCCATACAAAGAAAGGGAACATCGTCGTGATCTTATACATTGTCAAAAGTAAGAAACAAATATGATATTATCACATTTTGTCTATATTTTAATTGTACAAATCTATCAATTTTATGTGTGGGGTATTTCAAATCACTAATTTAATGTACAGAATGAATTATTGCATTGCTAAACGTCACATTAAAAATGTGACATATAAAAATTATTTACAAAGAAATATGACAACATATAGATGTGTAAAGTAAAATTGTTATAAATAAACTTAGCTATATTATACGTATTACATTACAGAAACATACATTAGATTAAAGTGATTTAATAATACAGTTTTAAAATAATAATATAATTATCCTAAACTCCGAGACAACGGATGGATATTTCGGGTAACACAAGCCTTCCATTAATACAACTGGAAAGGGTAGCTTTACCAAAATATAACTACACTAAAGAGGATAAAAAATAAAATGAGAAGATATCATTAAAATAATGAAATAATAAAATATCTAAAAAAATTCCCATTAAAGTTTTTTGAGCCATCCACCAAATGCATCCACTTTTTTATGCTTTGTCATTTTTTCTTTCATTTTTTTTTTAAAAAAATTAACCAATCAATAAAAGCTTAAAACAAACTACTTCAAAAGAGGACATTAAGGAGTAGGGCTAAGGAATTTTATAATATAATTGGGCAAGCAACTTTTGCTAACTCTAGGTGCTTTTTTTTTTTGGACATTGTGGTAGTGTTTTCCTGTTTGGGCCGGAGTCAAACGGGCATCCACTGGAGAAGATGGGAAGACAATCGCCGATAGCGGATGGATGCCTGCAAACACCAGAACAAGGTCAGGGGGGCCCGGTTGAAGAACCGGGGGGAATCCTCCGATGCCTAAGTCAGTATGTGACTGGAGAGGCTTGAAGGAAAGAGGGTTCTCGTGTGTGTTGCGCGAGGGCAGTGTGAGTATGATCACGTCGTACCTCTGCATAGAGGTTACCTGAGCCTTTTATAGGCAAGGGCTCCGTAGACGCCGGAGAGGCAGCCCCCTAATGGCGCCAGAAAGGACGCGTCGGTTGGCGTCCTTGGCGGGAGAGTTAGACGTTGAGGCGCCCGTTGAGGAGCTCTGCAATTAACGCAGCACTTGATCGTGGGGCGTGTGCTGCGCAGCCGTTAAAACTGTCGCAAGGAGGCAAAAGGCTGCTCTGATTTCCCTGGTCGGGAGGTACCGAGCAGGTAGCCTATTTGGTGGGCTAGACCTGCTGTTCAGTAGCTGGTGTCCGGAGGCACAGTTTGTGCAAACGAGGCCGCAGCGTGCTTCGAACAGGGTCTGTTCGGTAGGCGGTGCCTAGAACGAACAAGTTGAGGGGTATCCGGAGATCACCCTTGGAGACCTGGAGGTTGTCGGACACGGAGACCGTGCGGTGCCCAGTGCTCAGGCGCCTTGGCGATTGTGGGCTTGAGCAGGAGCACTCTGATCTGCTCGGTAAGGAGAAATCATGTTCTAGCAGCCTGTGCGGTGTTCGAAAACTGCCGCTAGGACCCTTGGGCATTCAGCAGCTGAAACGTGTTCGGAAGCCGGTTGGCTGACGCCGAGGACACGTGGCGCGAGGGCCATAGCCATTTCACCTTGCTGGGTCTCGATGGGCCTACGGGCCTAGGAGGCTAGAAATAGCCTCTACACTTGCCCCCACCCTCTCAAGTCTGCTCGGATATGATCGTGAGCACTTGAGAGGGGAGATGTCTTCGTGCCTGCGGCGGAGCAGCTGGTCGATTGCGACGAGGCGACGTCCTGCCAAGGAGCGCCTGTAAGCGAGGTGGGAGGAGCAGAGCCGTCATTGTGAGACCGAGCTCGCGCTGCCCTGAAGGCCTCTGAGCTGAAAATTGCCGTGGACGAAGCCGAGAAGAAGGCTATCTCCACGATGCTTCACGAGACAGAGGCTCGGGGAATGTCGGCGAACAAATTCGGTCCCGAACTCCAGACAGATCTGGAGCTCTACGGAGCGGCTTGCTATGAGGTCGGCGATTGGCGAGGGAGTATGCTCAGGAGGCCTTTGTCGTCGCTCTGTGGGAGCATCGCCTGAGGACGAGAGACCCTCGCCTGGACGGGGTCCGCTCTGTGAACTTCCGTGCTGGGCGCATGCCTCACGATGCCGAGGACCTCAGACCGAGCTCTTTAACTAACGTTGTCCTTTTTCCCTCTCTTTCCTAGTTGTGTTCTATTCGAATCGGAATTCGTCGGTGTTCAGCAGCTCGTGGGCGTCTGTCAGGGCCTTCAGGCGCAACTGGCCAGGCAGCCTGCCCTGATAGTCCCACCACCGTCGAAGCAGCAGGCGGAATCATCGCATTGGCGACCTCCTGCATCGTCGGCCCGGCGGGAGCAGCATGTGGAGTCGCCCCGGTGGTCTCCAAGGGCCCCGTTCGCGCGCCGAGCACCAGAACGGCAGGGCAACTCACCCCGCCTCTCCGCGGCGATTCCACCTCCCCCGCATTCCGATGTTGGTACCAACGCCCACGCGTCCAGGTGCGAGGGCTCATCGCATTCCAACCAGGAATTGGTCAGACGCCTCCGCCGCGTCGCTGACCTTGAGCGCCGCATGGACGCGATGGTCCGGAAGGCAGAGGGCAGACTCTTGGAGGACGACCTGGACTTTTGCTCCCCATTCACCGCGGAGATCCTGGAGGCCAGGGCCTCCCCAAAACTGCCCCTACCTTCCATCGCGCCCTACGACGGCACCACTGACCTAGCGGACCATGTCCATGGGTTCGAGTCGTACATGGTGTTCCACGGAGCATCAGCCACAACCAAATGTCGGGCCTTTTCGGCCACCTTGAAGGAGACTGCCTGGGCATGGTTCGAAGCACTCCCAACAGGCTCCATCTCCCCCTTCCACTGGTTGAAAAGGTCCTTCTCGAACTACTTCCTGGTCGGGAGGTCGCAGCCGCGCACGACGGCTTCTCTTCTGTCCATTCGGCAAAAGAAAGGTGAAGCACTTTGGGACTACATCAAGCGGTTCCAGACTAAATCACTTCGAATCGCGCACCTCGACGTCCCCTTGGCCACCAGTGCCCTCATTCGGGGCACTCGCGATCGTTTTCTTCAGAGGACGCTCGGGGTCCAGCAACCGCCTACCCTCGCTGACCTTCTCTTCATCGCCCACGCTGCGTGCGAGGAGAGTCTGGCAGTCAGCCGAGCCGAGCAGGCGAACTCACCCTGAAACGGGAAAGACCTTATAAGGTCATTTGGGTTCTCGGAAGAGGTTTCTACAAGCTGCCAACCTTCGGCGGCAAAATAATACCGAGAACTTGACAAGTAAATCTAAAGGCTTATTATTTATAAAAGCCTCTCTGCTCAGCGTCCTACTTCACCCTTGGCTGTTCTATCGGTTTATGTAAAGGACGAACGGTACAACCCCTGGTCAAGAGCTCTTCAGCTCAGAAGACCAGTGCGGTACCCGTCCTAAGACAGAGATGTTCAGTACAACTCCGAGTTGACGAGCTCTTCAGCTCGACCTGCGCAGAACCCACGAGCCTCTAGACACCGACGAATTTCGATTCGAACAGAGCACGATTAGGAAAGAGAGGAAAAAAGGACAACGTTAGTTAAAGAGCTCGGTCTGAGGTCCTCGGCATCGTGAGGCATGCGCCCAGACATTACGTTAACAATGATCTGGGAGTCGCTTTCTACCAACCATAACATTTGGACTGTCCTGATCATGATTCGAGTGGCGTATAGTTGGACAAATCATTTTCCTACTTCTTACAATTGTTAGCCGTCGCATACGCCTTTTTGTTCTTCTGATCAAAATCATCTAGGCCCCTTCCTGTATGCCATCTTCTGCGGGGAAGGAAATGACATCATAAAAAGGACAGAAACCTGCGCAAATACTGAGTCAGCATTTGTGAATAAGAGATACTGCATGCAAGAACACTCGGACAAATAATTTTGTCTAGTTACCTTTGCCCGCAAATCCCACCTAACCATTCGCATGGCATGGTAGCATTGCTCTAATTTGGAGGAATGTTTGTCCTCAGTGGTGCTGCCAATTCCGCACCGCAGTGCTCATTCCGACTTGTCCGGTTTGTCCTCTGTGGTGCTTATTTTGCATTATAAAACGGGGCCCTGAGTCTAGAATGTGAACAAGGTAACCAACTTAAAGGATGTGCTGCTCTGGAGAACCAGAGTGGAGGAGAGACATCGATGGCGGAAGCGGGGGCCGACCCGGAGGCAGACGCCGAGCAACCTGCTGCTGTTCTGTTGAAGGAAGCGATGAGGCTGTTCGACCAGGTCATAGCCAAGAACGCCGACGCCATTTCCAGAAGCTCTAGCTGGGGGACGGCGGCTGTGGCGGTCGCCGCTGCGGGGGGCGCCTCCGGGTGGAAGTCGCCGGTGCCTTACTTCATTGTGCTCCTCGTGGGCTACCTGGTGCTGCTCGCGGCGGGGCATGTGCTCCGAGTCTGGACGTTCCAGGCTCTTCAGGCCGCGCGGGTCGCTCCCGCAGAGGGTGCAGCCCGCGCGCGCCGCGTACTCATGTGGCTGGCCGTGCTCTTCCTTGTCCTCACCTACACTCTCGAGGTGCTCCGCGTCGCCTGTGCGGTGGTTCTTGCTGTTCCTGCCATGTCCGAGGCGCTGGTCCTGGGAAAGCAGCTGGCCGCCGCCGGCGGTCTCCATCCACGCCCAGAATTAGTCAGTGGGGGTGTGATTTCTCGAGAAAATGAGTTTTTCTGAGGTGTCCATCTCTCAGAAAATGGGTTTTTATAAAAAAATCTGAACTTTTTTTATAAAATATGTAACACTCTTGTGCTATATATATATATATATATTCAAATTATAATCTTAATTGTTTAAACATGAGATCTGTTTTGCATATAATTCAAAATCATTTTTGTGGGTTTTTGGGCTTCATCTACCTCTTTTCATATCTTGATCTACCTCTTTTTGTCGGGGGTGATATAAGATCCATCTTTTTTTTATAGAGATCAATTTGTTATTTGTTTGGGACGAATCATCTGTTGTTCACTCGAAACATTGTCAAATTTTTATAACTTCCGTTCGAAAACTATACATAACGTAAAATAAGATTGACTTGAAACTATAAAGAAACCTGTAAATACGTACCATGCGTCTTTCATGTTTAACAAAATAAATGTGTTAAGCGTGTAAATGTGACAATACAAGTAGTTTCGGAGCTTGGTTCAATAAAATTCAATTCAACTCGTTTATTAGATTAACGAATCGATTTGAACAAAAAGATAAACTCAGTTGATAAATGAGTCAAATTTGGACAAAGACATATTCGACTCTATTATGTTCGCGAATAATTTATTAAGATATTTGATAAATTATTTATTAATATATCTATAAATAATATTTGTTAATATGTTTAAATTTTTTTTATAATAATAAATGACCCTCCGTCGATGCCTGACAGAGCAGCCGGCATGGCGGCAGCAGCGGCCGTGGTGGAGGAGACACATCGCCGCAATGGAGGGGCCAGACGACTGTTCTCAACAGTGCGGATGCTCGTGTGGTGGTTCCGACAGTGCCAAACGCCGTCCACAGCTCCCGCAGTCTCCAGTGGCCCACCCCCTGCACCTGCACTTGCACTTGCCCCACCTTGCGTTCTTATAATCCCCACATCAGAACTGAAAAGAAAATTGGTGGAGTAGATAGGAGAGCATGTAGGGGGAAAACATGTAATTATATGTATTATAATCTTCTATATTCCTACACTTGTAACTGTTTAAGCTGTTGAATGTGTAAAATATAAAACTTTAGAAAAATATATAAGATAATTTACAACATTCTAAAAATAGACATGCTACTATTTCAAGAATGTGAGGATATTAGATTATAGTTGATTTTGTCTCATTCAATCTAAATCTACTTAAGGTTAGGCAAATCAAATGGCAAAGAACGGTTATGCATATATTTGTGAGGCCTAGTTATTTTGTTATATGATATCGAGTGTTAGGCAGTATAAAATGAACATATCAATAAAATGTATATAGTACATATGAGAATGTTGAGATAAATATTTGATAAGATTAAGAAATTAGATACGATTAAGAATGAGAGAAATAGACTCTAATTGATAATAAAATAAGAGAAAATAAATTTAAATAATTTAACACTTATATCGTCGTCCTAACTCGACGTCGATTGACGTCGATTAAAAGATGAAATCAAATTTTAGTGAATACTAATAAATTAGCTCTGAGAAAACTTAAAAATGAGATAACACGATATTATTAAGAAAGATATGACTTCTTAGGTTTAAGTGCGAAGATAGCATTTGATATAAATTTTTGGTGGAACAAGATTCATATAAGTGACCCCAAAAATGATGATGATGATGATATATAATATAATTTATATTCCATTTAATTTGAGGAGTATATGTATAATAAGAAACACACATGAATGTATACGAAGTAGCAAATGTAATAATTAAAGAGATTATGTATAAACAAAAATGTAGAAAAAAAATACACATATACTCTTACAAAGGTAAATAAGTTGAGTCGAGATCAATAGATACCAAAATGATCGAGTCATGATGAATAGATCACTCAAGTGAGGATCATCAGAGTTAAATAAGTTGGGATATATAAAGGTAGAGAAATATTTATTATAAGTCGATGTTTGGCACGTTTTCCTTATTGGCCCATCTTGGTGCATAAATACACCTCAATCGAGATGTGTTAGAGGGACTTGGGAGATAGAAATATCTCCTCTCTCTCTTCTCCACCCGGCACACTTACATTAGATGTGCCGAATTTTACTATACACCAAGACGTAAAGTGAGATATTTTTTTACAATAAATGTTTAACGTAAAATAATTTGAATCAATCATAAATATATCAGATTAAATGAGCTAAGATAAATGATAGCTGCCAATCATGGAAAGATAATGATCAGTGGACCCTCTAGTTGGGAGGGAAATTTCAACGATCAGGTTAGCCAACAACTCCTTGAAGAATACACAAAATACTAGATTAGTGTAGGATGCTAGAGTAACCATTATGTTGTATAGTATTTACATTAAATTATATATAGAACCTTGACATATGTGTTTTTCTCATTCTTGGGTATGCGGTATTAACTTCAGACATGTCATTTCTTGGAAGAGTTTGGGCCGAGATCTAGAACCCACACACGTAGCACATCCAAAGGCCCATTAAGATTTAAAGGGCCATCCCGAGGCCTTGAGTTGCCATGTTGGGATAGGTTTCTCAAGAGGTATGCTGAGAAGAATTGAGAACATAAGATGACAATATGAGATGACGTGATGATTATCTACTCTTATCACGTATTTTTCCTCGTAATTAATCAGAAAGATATTTCTATACTTTAGATTTTTTTAAAACAAAGTTATTTTTAACTAATAATGATAATTTTATGGATATAATTATTTAGATAAGAAGATTAGCTCAGCAATTTTACTAAAAGGGAAACAGCGGTTTGGGACCTGATTAGTTGATGTCAAAGATATGGAGGATGCTTAAAGTCTGTGTGAATAGAAATATATAATGCTTTCTATTTCTTTTCAAATCTGATTTTTTATAAAAATATATAAACACTCTTGTGCTATATTCATAATATAATCTTTATCGCTTAAGCATGAGGTCTGTTTTTTTTTTTGGTAAATAAGTTTAGTATATATTAAATGATAAATATATACAAAGTGAGATGTATCTAGGTAAATAGGAGAGCGCACCTCAACCTCGGAAGGGTGGAATGTTCTCACTCCACTAGTCCCCTCTTATAGCACTCAAAGATGGACCATACTACCATAAGTCAATAGCTAATAGTCCAAAGATAGAAAAATGGTAACACAATATAATATCTTTAATGTTAACACGCCTTTTGATAGCCATGACATGGAAGCTCCACATCATCACATCGTCGTCGACGTCCATCACCTCCTGCATGCAATTCAACGCATGTCATGCAATACATAGCAGTCGACGTCTACGCCACCGATCTGCTAAGTCTTAATGCCAAAGTTTCGAAGTACCCTAGCAGATCTGATATATGTAGTATTTAGACCGATATAATCCCCTGTGATATTTCTGACATCTCGAAGGACACTAAATAGCAATTGGACTTTACTGCAATGCTCTCCTTAATGCTCTCCTTTAAAAATTATATTGCATCTCTCCTTCCAAGTCCACCATAGAGTAACTTTGAAAGCCATAAAAGCAATACAAGTGACGACTCCCTTAACTTTGAAGCTTCTTATCAATTATCCGCCTCAAGTCTAATCGT
The DNA here is from genome assembly GCA_014218235.1 of Colocasia esculenta. NCBI lineage: Eukaryota > Viridiplantae > Streptophyta > Magnoliopsida > Alismatales > Araceae > Colocasia > Colocasia esculenta. The sequence continues at coordinate 4,435,903 of CM024758.1, forward strand.
ATGTCTGATATGTCAGTAAATATCTAACCTATGTAAGATCTATTGCCAATCCATGATGAATAGAGACATTTAAAATATAAATGTTGAATGTTCTCATTATCTTGCATACAAAGAACACGTACAGATGGACTAGGAATGCCTCTTTTCTGAACTTGATCTTGAGTAGGTAATCTATCCATCATGATACTCCATACATGGAGAGAATATTTTTGGCGCGTTGGTTTGTACCAAACTAAAGCATACCAAGAAACTTTGGGATACATCTCTCTCTTAATATCATAGATACTTGAAGTAGAGATGATTCCTTTTAAGTGCTTCCAGACAATTGAATCTGATGCACTTTTGTCACGCCCCGCCAATTTAACAACGAAATAAATCAAAGGGACGTGAGCAAAGTATATAGTAGTGAAATTTATGAAAACAGTCACAAAATCAAATCAACTAATAACAATAATTGCAATAAACTCTTCATTTTATTGATAAATCACTTAAACTACTACAATCACTAATTCTGAGCCAAAACATAGGACTTAATGACATCATTATATTGGAAATGATATTTAAGCAAAACTCTATGATACTAAGGTCATTCCACTGCTATAACGCCAGGGCGCTCATCACTCCAGTCCATTCCCGTTAATGTGTATAAGGTCATCATCCAACTTACCTGAAACACATATAATAAATAACGCAGGGTGAGCGATAACGCTCAATAGGTGTTAATATCTCGTGTAAACATACATGTTTTAAGTGATTAATATCTTGTAAAGTATGATAACTAGAGCAAATAATCATGTATAGTAAAAAGAGTAATAGCACATGATAGTTAGAGAATGATAGTACTTCACATGAAAATAGCACAACGTGAACGATAAAGGATTGGCCATATAACGAAATAACGTGTAACGTTGCACAAAAGTGCACTAGTAGAGATAGCACGTTTGGTCGATCTTCTTGTCAACCGAGAGAAATTAGTATTGTGATTGATTGTCTATCAGATCGGGCCCTTTATAATGTTGTCTTGCATGATTATGTTTGTTATCTTAGACAATCAAATAGATGGCCAAATATAGTACTAAGAATAGATGAGAGTAATTGAAGAATAGACAAGAGTAGAGAGAGAACGTGAATAGATGAGAGAATAAAGAATATAGATGAGAACTAGGGTCGTAATCATAAATCGACGATAGTAACAGTTACACAACACACAATCATGTGCTGGCAGTCCGATGGAAGTTACAACCACCCAACAGTCGTGCTACGAACACAGGCCAGAGGTCCGGCGTGATCTAAAAGTAAGAGAGAATAATCTAAGGCCGTTGGATCATGCTGATCCCTACGGGTAAAATAGGTATTAATGGTACAACATGCTCGTCGGCGATGGACGTCCGCCAAAACTAAGAAGTCTTACGGAAGCCTTGACAAGGATTTTTTAGTCTTGTCAGGAGTATTTTCAACAGAGAGTACGTCCAAATCAAGAAGTGTGTATAAAACGTTGTCTGTCTTGCCTTGAGTGCTCAAAGGCAGAGAGACGCGATGACAGTATTAAATCACGCGAATAAAACGAAGACAAGTCCATTTAATAAAATAAAAAAATTTGCATGAATAATTACACTTAATTGCCAGACACATTATGAAATAATTTTAGTAATGTCTCATGGCAAAAAATCATGTTTAGTGTGTGCATGTGTAAGAGAATCAAGCTAGCAAGAAAGAGTTGTGCACACATCTTTTAATTAATAAATCATGTGAATTTTAGCAAATATACATTAACACGTTATTACTATTCATAACAGTGTATTACAGAGGTCAACAACGATTATAGAGCATGGATAGTATGGTTAACATGAAGTTTAGGGTTTATAGTTTACACAGTGAAACGCGACGGGGGTACCTGTCGCATTCAAATCGTGACGAGAAGGTTGGTCGCGTTCATATGAACTGGGTCAGGCCAATCGATGAAGTGTTGTAATCGTGACGGGGTGACCAGTTGCGATTTGAGCAATCGGTCCATAAAAGCGACGTCATGGTCTGTCGTGATTAAGACAATCGATACATGAACAAAAAATGCAACGTGTCGGATCGTCGCGTTCATGTCGCGACGTGCTCCTCTGTCGCGATCTTCTGATAATCGCGACGGGTCAAGTCGTCGCGTTCTGAGAGAATCCAGCCGAGCCCCAAAAATGATCTAATTCACTTTGGAATTCGGTACAGTCCTTCAAAGAACTCTTTGTTCCTCGACGCCAGACGAACATGCTGAGTCATATCCTACTTGCACGTTGCTCATGGAATGATGGACGTGGACGTCAAACTGATTGGAGTGATCACAACCATGTGAAGAGCTGTTGGGTGCTAAAGGGGATTCTCTCAGCTACTCCTCCACTGGTCACAAGAGTCAAATCTCTGAGCTTCTTCTCCATGGCTTGGGAAAAGGAAGTGAATAAGGAGAAAAAGAGAAAGAGGAGGAAGAAGACAAAGGGGCAGGGAGAAGGAGGATTAAAGAAGATGTGGAAGAGAGATTAAAAACAAAACATACAAAGATCTTGGAAGAAGGCTTCACGCCGGAGAAGAAAGGGAAAAGAGGGCTTCACGCGAGGAAGGGGCCGGGAAACTTACACAGAGTCGTCGCGGCTTTTTCTGTTTTTTGTTTTGTTTTTGTGTTGGTAATAAGAATGTGGAGCTACTTTTTATATTAGAGATTTTAGAGGTTCGATGTTTCGTCTATTAATAACTTTTTCTTTTGATTTTACGAATTGATTTTTTTAATAATTTTTTAGAATTAAAAAGTAAAAAGAGATTTTCCCTCTCTAAAAAATGTCTGAAAAGAATAAATTTTAGATACATAATTTATGTAAAGATAGTTATATAGTCCACAAATGCTAACATCACCACCATCCGATCATTATTAGATAACATGTTTTTTGACAAAAATAAAATGATTAAATATTTATTGGTGATCCCGACCATTCTCAATATAATTAGTACATGATATATATAAGTACTCAAAAGAATAGGTAAATTATTTAAATATATTTATTAGAAGATAAGTTTTTTTGTTCTTTAACTTAGTCGAATCGTACAATTATAGTGTCGTTATGTTAAAAAAAGTAGAGAAAACTTAGTTATGTTCACTCTTCTTTATATTTTATATTTTTACTAAATATGATAGATTTGTATGATAAAATTCTTTGTAAAAAAAAGATTATTATAAATCATGTTCAAATCATCAATAAAAAATTATTATAACATAAATCTAACTTTCTGACATAAATCAAAATTGATTATTTCTATTATTTTGAAAAAATAAAAAAGACCAATAAGGATATGTAATTCAATAGCCACACGTGTGAAGCACTATTATCTATCTAGTAGTAAGAGATCGTACAAATAAATCCTAATAAATTTGTGTGGTGTTTTCTTGTTTGGGCTTGAGCCAAACAGGCTTCCACTGGAGAAGATGGGAATACGATCGTCAGTGCGGACGGAAGCCTGCAAGATCAGAACAGAATCAGGAGGCCCGATTTTTTAACCGGGAAGAATCCTCTGATGCCTAAGTTAGTATGGGACTGGAGAGGTTTGAAGGAAAGAGGGTTCTCGTGTTGAGTCATGCGAGGGCGAGTGTGAGCGTTCAAGATCACGTACCCCTGCATGGAGGTTACCTGAGCCTTTTTATAGACGAATGTGTTGAGGAAGTGGGACGTAACGTCTCTTAATGACGCCAGAAAAGGCGTGCCAGTTGGTGCTCTTGGCAGGGAGTTACGTGTTGAGGCGTCCGTTGAAGAGTTCTGCAGTTAACGCACCACTTGATCGTGGGGCACGTATGCGCATCCGTTATAACTGCCGCAAGGAGGTGAATGACTGCTCTAATTTTCCTGGTCAAAAAGTACTAAGCAGGTAGCCTGTTCGGTAGACTGGACCGGTTGTTCGGTGCTTGGTGCCTAGGCACAGTTTATGCCAGCGGGACCATGACATACTTCGAGCAGGGCTTGTTTGGTAGGCGGCGCCTAAACTGAACAGGTTGTGGGGTGTCTGGAGACTACCCCCGGGATCCTGGAAGTGTCCGGGCGAGGAGACCGTGCTCGGGATCTTTTAGGCCCCTTCTGAGGACACGTGGCGCCTCGTCGAAGGGTCACGCCTGCCTGTAGAATCATAATGGACCATGATAGACCTTGTGGGCTTAGCTTAAAAATATTACCACTTTTAAAATAAATTAAATTCTTAGCAATATCCCAACAAACCACACTTTATTGATCTAAAAAAGACCCACAAATTGACTACGAAAATACATGAAAATAAGAAAATGATCTTCAGCATGGATGTCTTTGAAGATTCTAAATAAAAACCAAGATCGTCTGTAGCATATCGAAGAATGAATCTATTAATTTCAAAGAGAAATTTAAAAATCACATTCAATTCATCAGACTGCGAGAATATATAGTTTACGATCCCAAGAGTCTGTAATCTTTAAAACTGCACTCGAACTATCTGTAAATTCTGTTGGCGATAAAATAACCTTATGGAAAGTGATCATCAACCAAATGGATTTGTTTCTCATTCAATTTTTTTTTTCTTTCTTTCTTTTGATTGATGTGCATGATCATGCAACTTTAATGCACATTCTTTTTTCTTCCTAGAAGAGATATATAGCAACACATTGATATAGAAAATAAACTCATTATGCAAGTGGTGGAGCGCAGAAACCGGGGTTTGGGGTTGAACAGCGTAAGGCCGACTGGCTGAGTAGGCCGAAAACGAAGTTTTAAGTTGTTTACATGGGAAACTCTTATCGTAAATCGCCACGGGGACAGCAGTTTGCAGCAAACTTAACCCCTCCATTGTGGACACTGATGTCATTGGGGGGTGGCCTCATACCTGGATTTGTGTCGGGACCCACCTGACACTAATATTTGAAGCGGGATCTTATATCCATCCAGAGCACCACTTGGTGTAAACCGGGGCTTTAGTTTGCATCCACGGATGCAAACTAAAGCCCCATTGGAGGTGGACACAACTCTAAAGGTTGGCCCACCTCCAATGACCTCAGCTCCCCCATTGGCCTTTTCCATCCATCAATCCATGGCGGGACCACCTTTGAACTGAACATGCACACGTCACATTGGGGAGTATAGATGGATCTAGAGAAAAATCAATAAAATCACGTCACGTGATTTTATTAAATTTTTAAAAATTTTTGTAAAGAGAGTGACCTCACTAAAAATATTTAAGATCCATATATGTTAGGGGAGAAGAAAGACGATTCCAATGGCCTTGTATAAAATAATAAACGACAAAAAGCCGATTCTGGCCCGCCCTTATAAAAGGGGGCTCGAGCCCGAGCCCCTTTCTGTTTACCACTGCTTGCCTCGACTCCGTGCCTCTCCGGTGCTTACATTGCAACTTCGCCAACGATGCCGGAAGCGGGGTTGTTCGGCCGGGAGGAAAGCGGGGTTGTTCTGTTGGAGGAAGCGATCAGACTGTCCGACCAGGCCATATATCATGCTGTGCTGGATTTTTTCGCTCACTCATCTCTCTCCAGAGCATACACTCATCATTTTGAGTTTTGATTCTTAAGATAAAGCTGTCAATATGAAGGATTTTTGTCCAATTAATCTTTGTAATTTCGTCTAAAAAATAATAGCACGACTATTAAAAATAATAATATCAGAGAACTTTTGTAAAAAGAAAGAGCCGTAGCCAGGAGCGGCGCCGCCATCGCCAAATGCTGTGGCCGGTTGGCGGCCGGGGCGGCTGTGTTGGGGGTCGCCTGTGGGTGTAGCTCGGCGACGTTTTACTTCGTGTTCCTTGGCGGCAACCTGGTGCTGCTCGCGGCGGGGCATCTGCCAAGGATGGAGCCCGTGTGCACCGCAAACTGTGGCTGGCCGTGCTCCTCCTCGTCCTCACCTATGTTCTCGAGGCGTTATGCGTCGTCTGTGCGGTGATTCTTGCTGTTCCTGTCTTGTCCCCGGTGCTGGTCCTGGGGAAGCAGCTGGCGGCGGCGGTCTCCATCTTCGCTCAGAATTCGTCACTCAGTCGGGGTGTGATTTCTCCATGAAGTGGATTTCTCTGCCGTTTTAATTTTTAGTTCGTTGTCTGTTTGTGCGTGTTTATGATGGTGGCATGTTTGTTTTGTTTTTAAATACTTATTATCTTTTAAAATTGACAATAAAGATAATCTTAATTATCTTTCAAATAATTCTATTAATTATAAATTTGACAAGTTAGATATTTTTTTCTTTTTTTTCAACTAATTAATAAATTATTTGGAAGACAATCCACTTCACTTTCATTGCCCTCTTTAAAAGGTAATAATTATTTCTCTTTTTATTTTTGGATCCTTGTTATGCTTTTGGTCTACCTATGTTCTTGTGTTTTATAGTGTTCACCTCTCCTCTATGTATTATATATAAAGTTTGGGAATTTCTTCTCATAAAGTTTGGGAATTGGAATGGCTCCATCGTGAATAAAAGCAAATACTAGCAAGGAAGGATGCAAAAGAGGAAGATTTTTTTTTTGTTTGAAAAATAACATATATTGGAATTTTCTATTTCCAGTATAACACCCTGAAAAGTCAAAAGTACTCTAAACACCCATTGTGACTTTTCAATGTCCACGTCACCTGTTCCTTTGCTTAACTGGACAGAACATAATGTGGAGTTACTCTCTCTCTCTCTCTCTCTCTCTCTCTCTCTCTCTCTCTCTCTCTCTCTCTCTCTCTCTGGATTACCAAAAATCTTGCTGCGCATCATGATCTATATCAATTATTTAAAATATTTCTTATTTACGGTAATAATTACAGTTATATCTTTGTAATTAGTACAGTTGGTTGCATTGGCGCTACGGTCAAATTACATCGTGTCAAATTATGGCACAATCAGGTCATCTCAATGGAGCGATCCGAGTGTGTTGCTGCGGCATGTTGCGGACCGATACAGTTCGATCCGCAATAGATCGTTGGGAATTGACCAAGCAGTGTTGATCCGATCAGCCCCAATTTCACACGCACATAGTGCGCGTTGTTTTTTTTTTTTTTCCCTCCCTCCATATTTAACAATTGACATATTAAGAAGTCTAAATAATATTTAATTAAGATAAAATTTTAAATATAAATTAATTAAGAGATGATATAAATTAAATTTTTTTATGACTGGGTATACGACGTAGTTAGATGTCAATTAAAAAAGTGAAAGATTATTCCATTGACCGAAGAAGTATACATTTCCTTTACTTCTCCGATGAGTTGGGTCCCGTCTTCTTCCCCGAATCCACCAACTAAAACAAGGCAATTAATAAGAACCCCAACAATTAGCTGAGACGCTCAGTCTGTCCTCCGAAAGTACGCAAGTTCATTTGTCTAGTTCAAGCTTTTGATCTAGCCCCCCACCGTGGCAGGCTTTCCTCGCTAATCGATTTTGTTTCGTTGGCCGATTTGACCGACGTGTATCTTTTTTATATATTTTTTAAAGAGTGACCCACCGTCAAAATTATATTATATTATGATTACAATATTTTTTAATTTAAAATATTTTCAAAGTATATTATCTTTAACAAAAGTCGTGCAGCATGTCACCGACTGAGAGATCAAGGAAGAAAAAATAAGGAAAAGAAAAAAGAAAAGAAAATTTTTGTTGCAATTTTTTTTACAAATTAAAAATTTGTAACAAGTGTTGTAAATTTAACGAATAATTTGCCACTTAATTATTTAACGGTATGCTATGAGATATTATTATAATATTTTATATTATGAGGTGACAAATCACGTTACATTTGTAATACTTGTTGCAAATAAAAAATTTACGACAAATTGTTCTCAAAAGAAAATCTTGTCCCAAATCATCTTTCCTCTTCGTTCATGTCAACACAGTTATAAACAGTAGGCAGATTACATTCTTTGTTCTAGGGGAAATGTTTAATATCCGGATGCCCGGGCAAATTGCTGCCTCATTGGGCAGTGCCCCTGTGTGGGCCTGCGCAGTAGGGACGCTGTTCAATGAGACAGTGTTAGTTCGGACTTCCGAGCAAATCTCGTGCTCGAGCGCTCGGACACGTAACATTTCTCTTGTTTTAGTCATTTTTCAGCTATTGAGATCTTACGAGACGACAAAAGAGACCATCGTAGCGGATGTAGCGTAGATTTGGTGGGGAGACATGAGAAGGCGGAGAGAAACAGAGGACAAAGACGATAGTCGATCGAGAGAAGAAGACAAGTCGGGGAGCAAAGAGGAGTACACACGAGAAAAGGGGATGAAAAGACCGATGGATGGGAAGGTCGAATCACGATCAAGAAGAGAAGAGAAGAAGAAGACGGTGATGTGGAGAGCTGCCTTTTGCAGGTCGCGATCTACCTAATCTGACCAGTACTACTACAACTCCCTCCATTCAGAATTAACTAGACTATTCAACAGTACTTATTAATTCGAGGAACAAAGAAGTTCCTAATTTTATTATAATACTAACTCATTTCTGTATAATTAAAAATGAGGGTTTGTCATGTCGCGATATATATCGTATCGTATTTAAATATTTATAAGTTTCGACACGATTGACATAATACTGTAAAATTAGTTGATCAATTTCTTCTTATCGATCAACTAATTTTTCTAATGAACACTCACTACAATAAAAGTGATTATTAGAGATGAGGTATTAGCGACAGCTCTAAAAACCATCACTAGAAAGATCATTTACTACGGTTGCTAAAATTTTGTCTCAAAAAATATAATATTTGTGACGGCTGAAAAAAGTCATCCCCACTAAGAACTATTAGCGACGACTTATTGTATAAATATAGCTAAAAATATATTATTCCAGACGAAAGGGTCATCGCTAAAAACTTATTAAGGACAGTGATTGTCATCCCCAAAAAAACTTATTAGTGACGGCTAGGAGAAGCCGTTGCGAATAGTATTTTCACGACGGCTACGTACGGTGCTCTATCGCTAATAAATTATTAGAGATGGCTGACACCATCACTAATAAACTATTATTAGGGACACCTAAATAAAATCGTCCCTAATACTTTAGTAGCGATAGATAATTATTCGTTGCTATTAAGAATTATCAGGGATGACTTTAGTTGTCCCTAATAATTGATTATTGGCGACAATTTTAAACATTTGTCCCTAATATTAACATTAGTGGCGACAATTATCGACCGTCATTAATATTTTTATCAGGGACTACTTAATCTATCGCAAATAAATACTTATTTGGAACGATTATGGTAGGTTGTCCCTAATAAGAGTATTAGCAACGGCTATAGCCATCGCCTTTAGTTTTGTATTAGCGACTATTTTTGTTCGTCGCTATTAATTTTTGGCGACGGCTTCGTATATTATTAAAGTATAATAGCGATGGCTGAAGTCGTTCCTGTTATACAATAGCGATGATTTGCAGCCATCGCTAATAATCTAATATTTCTAAAAAAATGTTAAAAATAGTTATACAAATAGTTTACGTGTAATTATTAAGTAAACAGTAGTGAGATGCACCTCCCAACCTGCATTTAATGTTGCGCTAACACGTATTTAATATCGTGTATTTTTGTGCGTAAAAATAGCAAACAAATAATATTTCAATACTCATAAATAATACAACAATGTACACAAAATAATATATAATAGTGTAACTATGTACACAAATAACGCACATTATTTTGTGTGCATTACTATACTATTTTTGTGTGTATTATTATATTATTTATGTATATTGAATCACAATTTATGTGTATTATTACACGTATAAATGATAATATCTTCCTTTCCGCTATGAGCTTGTCCAGATATAGAGGTTGTCCCAACATGCTGCAAAGCTTTGCAATGCACGTGCGACTCCAAAGATGCAGCAACAATTCATAAAATGAGACCTATAAGGGAGTCGATGAAAAGCTTCCAACCTCTAGACATAGGTTTGGTGACCACTTCATAAGATGAAGTTTCACCATCCAGAACCTCTCAAGAGCGCGCCTCATATATTCTTCAGAGTCGAACTTGCATACGAAGAAGCCGTTCTCAAGCATGTGCAGGTCGAAACTTGATGTTTGCCAACGGGTCTTGATCTAAGACTGCAATGGGGAGGAGGACATTTTGATCAGTCCAATGATCGATGTATCCCACCATAGTCAGCAACCAAACTTCTATCAACTCAGTTGAAGAAGTTTAATGAGTTAAGTTTAACCCCTTTTAACTCCTGGACCCATATCTCCTCTCTCCAAATCATATTTATGTAAAAATAATGTTAAGAGACCCCCGATTAAAATAATTAGATATTTTATTCCCTCCCCAAATGAGTCCTTCACGAGTAAAAATAGGGTTAAGTTGCCCTAATCTTTTAATTTGAATAGGTTATTTTTTTTATCTCCTTAGTCAAGTTTCTACCTAAACTATTTTGGTTAATAAAATTCTTATATCAAATATAAAAACATTTTAAGCTAACTTCCTCCTCCCCCTTTAACCCAATTTTTAGACCCAACTAAAATTGGCCTCGGACGTTGTCACACGGTGAGGGATGTTTTGCAAGCTGTGGACGATGCCAGGCTTGTTCTCTTTTGTCTGCTAGTGTGATAGGCGACTGAGCTTTTCACACGGCACCGTGATGATATAATAGTTCTTTCATTGGACAGCAGATGATGATGTGGATGTTGCTGTTCTCTTTTGTCTGCTAGTGTGATAGGCACCTGAGCTTTTCACACGGCACCGTGATGATATATAATAGTTCTTTCATTGGACAGCAGATGATGATGTATAAAATTTGATGATCGGGAGAGGAAGCGGCTCGTACAGGAAAAAAAAATAAATCTGTGTAATAGTTAGATAACCCCGTCAATTTTGTTGGGGGTTTCCGTGATTGATGCCGGATGGATGTTGCCACCGACCTACCAGGTCATCGCGATTGTAGTCTTAATAGTCGTAATTATCGGTCCCGTGATCCTCGGATCTTATCTTGTCTACGTTGTTAGCCACGTGAGCAACGCTTCGGGGCACCTGCGAGCACGCTGAGCTCCAGGTCGGCTTCGTCCGAGTAGAAAGAGTTCCCGGCCGAGCTGAGGAAGACGGCCCGAGGTGTAAAGCTGATTTGATTCTTCCGACCTGACTCGTCGGATCATATGTTGATAATGTCTCGCCTGATATAGATAGGATGTCGGCCTGTGCCCTTAATGAGGTCAGCCGAGCCTAAGGATTGAGCTGACCTGTTGAAATATCCACGTATCACTAGCCCCTAGGTTCGCGTCGGACTGCGAACATGGGCCGAGGTGAAGCTATTGTAATTTTTTCGCCAGAAGATACACGTGTAAGGCACGTGCCTCTGTTAGCCTGCCATGAAGTGACATCATGACGTTTTCAGAGCCGCCTTGCGGCGCGCCGTCGCCTCGTCTGTTGTACGACGACGTCAGCCGTCACGCTGTCTCCTCGGCTTCTGCGCGCCATCATACCTATCCTCGACAATTGAGCTAATTGGAATCCAAGGCGATGTTCATCGGCCAATCCCGTTGTGCCATGTGTCCAGATCTCAACCACTGCCGTGGACGATGGATGTCCACCGTTGGATCCGATCGGCATCCAGGCACTATAAATAGTGGAGTCTGCTGCCGAAAAATCACCCTTGCTCCTGCGCGCGAGCATCGCCCAGACAACCAGACGACGTGCCGACGACCTTCTTGCCGACGTCCGAGCTCGTCCCCTGCTTTCTGCTTCTTCCCTTCAGAGGTAAGCCATGAGCTCTACCTCGTACAGTCCTTCCGTTTCTTCTTTCTCGTCTGAGGCTTCTCCTTCTGAGAGCTTCACCACTTCGGAGTTATCCGATTGGATTCTCCTCGTTGTTCCGAGAGAAGGGCGCCTCTCCTGAAGGCTGCTCGGCTTGATGCTCAAGCGTCGGATCCCGTCGAGGAGTCTTCCGACCCGGTGGTCGGTCCAGGGGACTATGTTCTCAAAAACCTTCCTCTCACACCTCGGGATCTCGTCGGCAGGCCGACACCATTGTCGATACTCGGTTGTGAGGTCGACGAAGAGACTCTGCAATGGATGAGAGTCATCTCGTTCTCCCCGAGGATTCCACCATATATACTTCTAAGCAGCTCCGTGCCCACTATACCATGCCAAGGGGAGTTTGCATCTACTCTGAGGTCGTCCGAGAAGGCTTCCGCCTGCCCCTCCATCCTTTCATTATTGTTCTTCTCATCAAACTGAGAGTCGCTCCATCACAGCTGACCCCCAACTCCTGGAGGTTGGTTGTCGGCTTCCTGGTTGTTTGCGCCCTTGCCGAGGTCCTTTTGACCACTCGTATTTTCTTTCATTGCTACTCCGTGAAAGCCTTCAGAGATTGGTTGTACTTCGCAGCCAGGTCAGGTCGGAAAATTCTTGGCCGAATTCCTTCTTCTGTCCACAACTGGAAGAGGAATTTCATTTTCGTTCACTCCTCGACCGAGTGGCCCTTTCCGACCACTTGGTTGGTCGTGAACATCCGAGACAAAGCCTTTCGCCGCCGAAATCTTGTTGCATCCGAGCTCTCGGAGTTCTAGTCTCTGCAGGCGGTGGAGCCTCCTGACCTGTTCGAGCCTTCCGAGGAGCTGTTCGAGCTAATTGCTGAGGCTAGCCGAGGTCTGACACTATCCGACGTTCTTTCTCTAGTCGTTGTCTAGTCATTTTTTATAACTGATCGATTCTTCTCTCGCAGTGATGGCCGACAAGGGTAAGTCGTATATGCCATCCGTCAAGGCGAGGGGCAACGTCTCGTTGTCCGACATGGTGACGCGCGAGCTCATGTCAAGGAGCAAGAAAAAGAGCGTAAGTCGAGGATCGAAGTGCGGACGTCAGGTTGAGACCGTCAACACTGCAGTTCCCTTGTCGGAGAAGGGAGTGCCACCCAAACGTCCACGACCTGCCACGGCATCGATCGAGGTCACCGCTGTGGGCTCTTCTCGTCTGACGTCGCCCTGTTGGTCAAAGGAGCCTAGTGCCACGGAGTGGGGCCGACAATCGATCCCCGCTGGAGTCAAAGCCCGCTCACTTTCCAGCAAATCCAACTAGGTCATCGGATTTTTATAGGGCCACACAAGAGCAGCTGGCGTCGTTCGGGATGCTTCTGCTCCGGGTCGAGTCTTCCCGAGCTTCGCCGAGGCGCGTGTAAACGAGGCCGAGGCTAAACTAGAGGCAGAGAGAGATGCTGAGAGCCGAGGAGGCCGAGAGGGCAGATAAGCTGCTCCAGGACAAGAAGATTGCCCACAAGGCATTTCAGCTGGCCTACGAGTAGTTGAAGGCTGACACCTCGCGAAAGGTGGCCGAAGAGCGAGAGAGGGCATCCGAAGATGCCGTCGCTGCCTACTGGGAATCTGATGAGCTCAAAGCCGAGGTCGTCAAGCTCTTTAAGCAGGGATATGACCTCTGTCTCAGGCGTGCACGGGAAAACTTTCCGAGCCTTGACCTCTTCGAGCTAGAAATTACAGATGAGGATGAGGAAACAGCCGCCGACGAGGATGATGAGAGCATCGCTGCTGTCGTTGACGTCGTGCTGGCTGCCGCTGTCGAGAAGGTCCTCGAGGATGCCGCCGAGACCGTTATCGCCGAGAAGACTGTCGTCCCCGACAACGAGAGCTCGGGCGGCCCAGATGATGTCGTCGTAGATTAGGTGTTAAGCGTTTGTATGTGGTGCTTCGCCACAAATATTGTACTCGCTCGCCTTATTAATAGAACCTTTGCAATCTTTTTCTTGTCAGTTGCAGTGTGTGTCGTCGGATCTTGACGCGCCTAGTCTTAGTACACGTTGGAATTTCATCCTCGACGAGCGCCGAAGCAAACTCGTCCTCTTCGTCGGTTTTGTCATGTTAACCGGTTTATAGCGCCCAGAAAACTCGGAATGCTCACACCCGGCCGAACTTTTGGAGGTTGGAAAGAACATTGTCTTACGAAGGACGTGGTTTACGTACACGTGCTAGTGTCTTTATATTCAATTTCGTCGAACATCGTCTCTCAGTTGCCGAAAAATGCATTTAATTCATGTCGGGCATTGTTCTATGGTTTCTGAAGAGTGCCGAAGCGACCTCGTCCAGCGAATCGACATCCTCATTCGTAATGTGTGCCGAACACTTTAATTCACGTCGGACGTCGTTCCTCAGTTCCTAGAGAGTGCCGAAGCGACCTCATCCAGCGAATCGACGTCCTTGTTTGTAACGGACCGGGGTATTTATGCCCATTAAGGCTCCATATCCAGATCCGTCTTCCGCGAACGCACCGAAGTGTCGCAAGGGATATCTCACACACGTGTCCAGTAAGAGTACAAAAGACAAACCACAAGAATATAAGACACAAGAAAGTACATGTGCTCATATCTGTTCACAATTTTGTACAACTGTCCCATCACATTAATACATGTCTAATTAAAAAGAGTACAACTACCTGGGGCATACCCCGAGGGAGCACAAGCTCACACAACACTAACTACTAAACAACTGCTGGTGGTACAAGTCTGACACAACACCGCTGCAAGCCAAACACACGGCAAGCCCTGAAAAGAACTGTAGGGGAGTGAGCTCAACAAGTCACTGGCTCAGTAGGGGCTACCCAAAACAACATTGTAACCACAAACACCTCAACCCTAATGGGTCTCACTGGCAACATCAATAGCCAAACCATTTCATGCTCACATCATAACAATAATAACAATTAAACATACTCATGATAATAAACATAAAGTCCTCCAAGAAAAGTAGGACTACAGGACTAATATAATATCATTAGTCAGCCAACTACTAAAGTGCCTAAACCACAGTCTCACTGGCACACAGCTACAACAACTGGTTGCCTAAGCTATAAGCCACACAGGCAAGTCACTGCCTAAGCTGCAAGCTTCACAGGCAAACCTCAAACACTTAAGTACAGGACTGCTAACAAAGAGCTGGTCCTTTATACTCCAAATCACACTACGTCGAAAAACTACACACAAGGTAACAGAACTGGCTACCACGAAGCCAATCCATAACACACTAAAACTATAATTGGAATCATACCCAAGAAGATTAAAACTCAACAAGTGGAAGGTCCTACACAGCCTCCACGGAACATAGCTTTACTAAACCACAATATGCCTAGGCCACAAGCCTCATCGGCAAATTACCCACAAAGGTAACATAATTAATAATCACAAACTAATTCACAATAACCTTATAAACAAAGATCTACTTAACATTAGAATACAACAAGTGGCAGGTCAAACCACAAGACCTCCATAACACAAGTATCCGGAAAGGTTAGTACACAATGTACCACCATAAAACTACAAGGTAATCCACGAAGAATATAGGTACCTGCTACTCTGAGGTACCACAACACAAACACCCGAACTAGGGTACAAGAAGGTGGTAAACACCACACTAAACCACAATTATATTATACCTTTATTTAGGTATAATATTACAAGTAAAACCTTAACCGGCAAGTCACACAAACCACAACTCAGTCACAACTGTGCCAACACCATGCACACCTCGAAAAGGTCAAACCTCGACCACGAGTCACAAACTCACGAACCACGACAAGTAGCAAAGCACGAGTCGAAGGAAACGACGTCACACACACCACAACTGAAGTTAACAAAGCACGAGTCAGAAAGAACGACGCCACCACACGGGAACGGACTACTGGCTGATCAGGCCAATATCCAACCCGGACAACACCACACAAGAACAACCTCTCAGCCTCGCAGTCACGGACGAAGGTCCAACTGCCGCTCCACAAAAAGAAGTCAAACAACTGTGGAGACCAACCAACCCACACCTGCAGACACACAGCTATAGGCCCATGCCTGGCACCTCTAGAGTCTCTGCCGGAGCACTCTAAAGTGAGGCACTGGAAAACAGGACTAGCTGGGGACCAGTGTCGACTACTGGTGTCCGTACCCCCAACTACGAGCGCGCTACAAGCGACTACACACCCACACACAAGCCGCTGCCCTACTGTCGTCTTTCCCTCAGCCGGACGTAACTCACTCAGCACAGGAGTGAGGGTGTCCAGGAAGACGACACAGACCTCAACAGTACAACACAAGTACCGGGACAAAACCCCGAGCACAGCAAACACACGTGCCTGGCTCACAAAGAACCTGGGGTACCCGACTAGAGAGGCATTCCGGAATAGGCGCCGGACCACCACACTCGGCTAGCACAAACCACGATACTTACACATATAGCCTTTACTTATAATTCACAATATACATATGTTAGGATTAGCTTAACATTGGTCACCATGTGACCCCAAAGCTATCCCACACCAACACATACCTGAACCACAACTTGCCTATCATTGGTCATCTCATGACCTCCGTGGCAATAACACCACTTAATACATAATCAATATAATATTATTCGAAAGACAACACAACCAGGGCTAGGTCAATGTGGACCTTCACTGCCCAAACACCACAAAGTCATGGCTAGGCTCACACAGGAACCTCACTGCCCAGTTACTACGACAATCATAAGTACTACATTACGACAAAGTGTATAATATACACACACTCAAACCACATAAACAACACGTGTATATTACACCCTGGATGGTGTACCACACGTCTTCCACGTAACCACATGTCCAACACATGGACAACAACAACACATAATTAAACCACTTACATCATATCTTATTCACATAAAACATGCCCATTACATGAGCAATATGCTCCAAGAGCATAACAAGTGCACTGGCTCACACTGGTCATCGCCATGCACACACAATCACACAATATTCATAACCAGAAAAGCTACGTAAACGACATTGCATGGATACATGCACAGGTTGGCGGCAACATCGACTGCCGCTTGAAGGAAGTAAACGGCAAGCGATCTAGCCGTTTATATCCCGCTGATGAGCTTGGCGACAAAGATCTTGACGCCAAGTTCTCCGGCCTAGAACCCTGCAGAACCCTAATCGATCCCACATGCCCTGATCCCGAAATCATTAAGAAAATAGGAGGAATAGTTCCTCTAACTCCCATGCATTATAATTAAACTAAAACAGCATGCTTTACTACATAAAATCATCAAACCACCCATTAACCCCACATGGTGCAACTTAATCCGAAAATACAATAAAAATACTGGTTCAAGTGATTAAACGTGTTTTAATGTTTCTAACAAGCTAACAGGGTTCGACCCCTACCTCAGAAACGCAATTAAACTCCCGAAGAACCTCGAATCACGCCGAAATCCGAGAAACGTCCCACGAACACCGCGCTCCAATCCGCCATTCCCCGCCCGATCTGCCGCTACCACGCGCACCACGCCTTCCCACGAGCTCCCGCCGACCGTCAGAACTCGCGAAGAAGCTCAAGGGCAAAGGTGGGGGAAGAGGAAGGGAGAAGGAGAAGAAAGAACAGAGCTCGGGTCTGCTATAAAAACACACAGGCATGTCAGGTTAACGTCAACCCTTGGGCCGTTTAACCAGACCGCCACAACTAGACGTCCACAAAGCTTGACGCCAAGTTCAACAGTCAACGTCCTCATCGATGGACGCCAACACACTGCTGGTGTCCAGCAAGCTGAACACCAACACGGACCCAACCAAACCGGTAAGGATCTAATAAGGAACACACAACACTAATGGGCCTCACATTGGCCACCAAACCCACTAAACTGGATCCACGGGGATCCGGAAAACGCGCGACGTTACATTATTATCACCTAAAAACAATGTCGTCCTCGACATATAAAACAAATCACAATAAACCAAATTATCACCTAAAAACATTAAAGCCGAACACAGAACAAGTAGGATACTCTTTCTCTGCTTCAGCCTTTCAATTCATTTCACAATTATTCTGTTCTGTCGATTCCATTGCTTTTCTTTAGCTTTCAACCGTAGGCGATCCTACCTTGCCAATGGTGCTTTATCTCCTTGGACTGAACCTGCTTCCACAATTTCTGGGCTGTGTTTGCAACATTTCTTTCGAAATCACTTACCTTTCTCAAATATCTTACACTGTATATTCTTTCATACCACCATTTTCTTTTTCCATTTATCACTGCTTGTTGTTATCCTGCCTCATTTGCATTCACATTTACAACTGACACTTCTTCAAAGAAAACCAATCACCATCTTTGAATTTCCTGCTCTTTCATATTATTCTGCTCACACTGCTTAAGTCAATCTCTGATTAAAACCATAATAACTCTGTTCCTTTATTCCACTACGCAAAACTTTACACTTTCTCTTTATCTTAGTAAACTTGAACAATCTCTGAATATTAAATCTTTCTTTGCTTCCACTTCCGCTGCGCTACTCTGATCACACAACTGACACTTTTGCAAATATTCCACAATTTCTGCTCATATTATTACTTTCAATACTTTCTTTTGGCTTCAACTGCTTTTCAAATCATTTCATTCAATTAATTCATGCTGAAGATTACTGCAATTTCTGATCTGCCAAACCGCTATTGACATATTGTGATTTTCATATATCTTTCCTGCTTTACTGACATTCTCTGGCTAATTCTCATAATTCTGTTGCATAAATTTTTCAAATATTCTTAATCAATCTGCTCCACCGCATTAAACCCTGAAATATCTTAATAACAATTTCTTTCTGCTCAATTAAATCATTTCTTTGCACCAATATGCAAACTTTAACTGACATTTCCTGACTTATCTGGCTTTATTAACTTCACCATTTGCTAAATTCTTCCTTTCTTTAATCCATATCCTTTCTGCAAAATACCTTTCTTATTTCATTAAATATTCTTTCTGAAAAACTTTTCATAATCTGTCATTCATCAACTAAATATTCCTCTTGTGCAATTTTCACAAATTCTTATTGCACACTAATCCTTATTTTCTCTCTTTTCTTTACTCAACTGATCATTTTTATACATATTATACAAATCCTCATATCACACTTTCTATACCATCATTATTCATAACACTTTTCTCAAATTCCCCACCTCAGGTACACTTAATCATCACTATTCTTTTATGTACCAGTACATCTTTTAAAGCTGATATGCTTTACTTAATCATATCAACTCTTCGTAACACTAATCACATTCTCTTCCACACTGTTTCTTAATATCATCTGACTCAGATCTCTAATGCCACAATACATTTGCTGAGGTTCTCAACTGCAACTTATCACACACACTGACCTGTTCTTTATCACTTGTTTCATACACCTGTCTCTGCCAACTTTCTATCTCATTATAACTTACTTACTGAATTCCATATCCAAACTGCTAATCTCCTCAATTCCTTTAACTGCAAATTTTTAATAACCAAACTGATCTATCACAGAAATACTCTATACTTATTTCTGCTAACTCTGCACTTTTTAACATATAACAGGTATATCCTTCTCAATAGTGCCCCTTCTCCTCTAATCTCTGCAACTGAAAACTTTTAAATACTATATTTAACTGCTTTAACTGTGTGGTGGCCAAATTTGGCCTCCTATATCCATAATGGCCCACTACGGCCCGTACGCGTCCTGTCAACTGACGTGGCCCCATCTCAACGGGTCACGTTTATCCCAAGACGATGTGATAATCTCAAGAACACCGCCAGCTTGATCGGACACTGTCAAGCCTCGTGGCGGCATGCCCCCGAGCAGGTCGTCTGTTCCTCCGCACGCTGAACACCCGCAGGAAGGTTCCGAACAGGAACAGTAGCCTTACTGCGTGGGACGACCCTCAACATCACCGAACAGCAGGTTCGATCCCCCATGTGGGTCACCTGTTCGGAAAGCATCCCCAAAGGCTGCCGAACAGATTCCCTGGCTTACAGAGCGACTGTAACCGTCCCAAGCCACGTTCTCCACCATCAAGGGACGTGAACTGCCTGGCAACCTAACGGGCACCAGAGTCATAACTCCTCCCGTTATGCGCGTGCGTCAAGGCGCTTCTTCAGGCACGATCTGCCAAGCGTTACGCACGTTGGCCTCTGCACCAACGCCTATAAAGGCACAGTACAATACCATGCAACGGTACGTTCTCTTCCTCACGCGAACACATTCTCACATTCCGAAACTCCCTGCCTCGCAAGCTCTTACTGACTTAGGCATCGGAGGTTTTCCCCGGTCTTCACCGGGCCTCCTGATCCTCTTCTGGTTTTGCAGGCCTTCGTCCTCACCAGCGATCGTCTTCCCTCTCTCATTCTAGTGGAGGCCCGTTTGGCTCAGGCCCAAACAGGATCACGCCACCACATTTGGCGCCGTCTGTGGGAACGACGCTGCCATGGCTCGAGGACGATCCTCATACCAGAACGTAGGCAGCAGGGCGACGAGGTCTCGTCAGACACGAGGGGACTCTCGTCGCCGATCCCCTCCTGGCGACGTCGCTATCGCCCCCGCCGGTGCTAATCACGACGTCCCAGCACCGCCGGCTGCCGCACCCACAACTGCCCTCGAAGTAGCGGAGCTTCGGGGGCAAATGCAGCAGTTGACGGGCATCTGCCTCGCCCTGCAGGCCCAGTTGGCGGGAGCAGTGGCTCCGGCAGTTTCCCTGCCGCGCGAGCGGCAGGCGGAGTCGTCGCACCGCCGCTCCCGCGTCCCTCAGGCGCCCCAGGAGCAGCAGGCAGAGTCGCCGCGCCGGTCTCACCGGGCCCCGTCGGAGGAGCGGGCACCGGAGCGCCGCGGGCGTTCGCCCCGCCGCTCTATCGTCTCCCCCCGTCCGCCGCGATCAGTCGTGGGAGGCAATTCCCACGCCTCTGGGCGAGGGGGCCCTGCCAACTCCGAGCAGGAGCTCGCCAGGCGCCTCAGGCGTGTGGTCGACCTCGAACGCCGCATGGACGCGATGGTTCAGCGTGCGGAGGGTAAGGCTCCAGCGGAGGACGACTTGGACTTCCGCTCTCCTTTCAGTAGGGAGATTCTGGAGGCCCTGGTCTCCTCCAAGCTCCCTCTTCCCACCATCGCGCCCTACGACGGCACAACCGACCCGGCCGACCACATCCACGGCTTCGAATCGCATATGGTTTCCACGGAGCATCAGATGCGGCCAAGTGCAGGGCTTTCCCTGCAACCCTCAAGGAAACCGCCAGGGCTTGGTTTGAAACCCTCCCTGCGGGCTCTATCACCTCCTTCCGCCAACTGAAGAAGTCCTTTCGGGACAACTTCCTTGGTGGAAGGTCTCAGCCGCGAACGGCGGCTTCTCTCTTGACCGTGCGCCAGAAGAAAGGCGAGGCACTCTGGGACTTCGTCAAGAGGTTCCGAACAGAGGCGCTTCGCATCTCGCGCCTGGACGTCCCTCTGGCAACAAGTGCCCTCATCCAGGGCACTCGTGACGGCTTTCTGCAGAGGACCCTCGGCGTCCAGCAACCCGCCACTCTTGCCGAACTACTCTCCATCGCACAGCGCCACGCGGCTTGCGAGGAGAGCCTGGCGGCGAGCAGGGCCGAACAGGGGGAGCAGTCAGAAAAGAAGCGGCCTTCCGACAACGGTTCCGACCGAGATCGGAAGAAGGGACGACGCAATGGCGATTCTCCGCGTCGTCCGCGCCCCTTCACCAACTACACCCCCCTCACCGTGGCACCCGAACAGATCCTGGCGGAGATCAGGGACGAAGCATTTGTTCGGTGGCCACAAAGAATGCGCTCCGACCCCCGGAAGCGCGATCAGAATAAATACTGTCGCTTCCACCGCGACCACGGCCACGACACCGCCGAGTGCCGCCAGCTCAAGGACGAAATTGAAGACCTTATCAAGCGCGGTTATCTTGGACGGTTCGTGCGCCGGAACGAAGAACGCCCCAGGCGCCGAGAGCGCACTCCCGAGCAGCCGATCAACAACGAGCCCAATGGGCAGGAGATCAACGTGATCGCGGGAGGCTTCGGCGCGGGCGGAGAGAGCACTCGAAGCCGACGCGATTACGCAAGGCGAGTGCATGTCGTAGACAGGCCTCCGGCTGTTCGGCCGGCCCCATATCCTACCAGTCCCGCACGCGCACAGCCCGAGCAGGCTATAACCTTCTCGGACGAAGACCTTGTAGGGGTTACGACCCCGCACACGGATGCGTTGGTCATTTCGGCCACCATCAACCACTGTAACGTGCGCCGGATTCTGGTAGATAATGGAAGTGCCCCCGATGTCTTGGCTTACGACTGTTTCGTTCTCATGGGCCTGCGAGCCAATCAACTCACTCCTGTAAACTCGCCATTGTTCGGCTTTTCGGGAGTTTCGGTCCAGCCCATGGGAAGGATTCGCCTTCCGATCACCTTGGGAACAGCTCCAAAGGCTGTGACCAAAGTTGTTGACTTCCTGGTCGTCAACAACATGCCTGGATACAATGCTATCCTAGGCAGAGGTCTGATCGGACGCATTAAAGCAGTGCCTTCGTCGCTCCATCAAAAGATGAAGTTTCCTACCCCTAGCGGAGTGGGCGAAGTGCTCGGGTGTCAACGCGAGTCTCGCCGTTGCTATGTCCTCTCCCTAAGAGACAAGCAACCACTCGCTGATCCGGCTCCTCCGGCTTCCGATCAGCCTTCAACCAGCCGAGGGACGCCTGCCGAAGATCTAATCCCTATTCAGGTGGGTGACGACCCCGAACACGTCTTATATGTTGGTGCCCTGTTAACAGAGGCCGAACAGCAGCGCTACACAGCCTTCCTGCTGGCCAATTTGGACGTGTTCGCCTGGTCCGATGACGACCTTCCAGGCATCCCCCCGGAAGTCATGGTGCACCGCCTTCGGCTGGATCCACGGATCCCACCAGTACAGCAAAGAAGGCGACCTGTGAACCGAGAACGGCAAACCGTGATTCAGGATCACGTAACCAAAGGCCGAACTGTTGGGCTCCTCCGAGAAGCCCAATATCCAAGATGGATCTCCAATGTGGTCCTCGTACGCAAGACCAATGGCAAATGGCGTGTGTGCGTAGATTACAAAGATCTTAATAAAGCAACGCCCAAGGATAACTTCCCTCTGCCGCGCATTGACCAGTTGGTAGACGCTACTTCCGGACACGAGCTTCTTAGCTTCTTGGATGCTTACTCTGGTTATCACCAGATCAGCATGCACCCTCCGGATCAAGACGCCACGACGTTCGTCACAGACCTGGGCTTATACTGCTTCACCAGGATGCCCTTTGGTCTGAAGAATGCAGGCGCGACTTACCAGCGACTGGTCAATAAGATGTTCGAGCAGCAGATCGGGCGCAACATGGAGGTATACGTCGACGACATGTTGGTCAAGACTCTTCCAAGTACTGATCACATTTCCGACCTCCAGGAAACTTTCGCAACTCTGCGAAGGTACAACATGAAGCTCAATCCTGCCAAGTGCGCGTTTGGTGTTCGGTCGGGTAAGTTCCTCGGGTTCCTCGTATCAAACAGGGGAATAGAGGCGAACCCGGAAAAAATCCAAGCCGTGCTTGAGATGACCAGTCCGAAGACAGTGCGCGACGTCCAACGTCTAACAGGGCGTCTCGCTGCACTGAACAGGTTCATGTCCCGAGCAGCAGAAAGAAGTTTTAACTTCTTCAAATTGCTCCGAGGCCCTAAAAACTCCTCGAAGCAAGGGGGGCAAGTACTGTGGACTGACGAATGCGAAGCCGCCTTCACCGAGCTGAAGGCATATTTGGCGGCCCCTCCGATTCTCTCAAAACCTGTGCTCGGAGAACCTCTGTTCATGTACCTTTCGGTCACTGAACACTCCATCAGTGCGGTTTTGATCAGAGAAATAGGACGGCACAGCATCCTGTTTACTACATCAGCAGGGTCCTCCAAGAAGCTGAAAGGAGGTACCCCAGGGCAGAAAAACTCGCCCTTGCTCTCGTCACAGCTGCTCGGAAGCTTAGGCCCTATTTTCAGGCCCATTCCGTTACAATCCTGACCGATCAACCGCTGAAATCTATCCTTCAGCGGCCGGAGGCTCCGGCAGTTGGTCAAATGGGCGATAGAGCTCGGTGAGTTTGACATCAGCTTTCGGCCGAGGACGGCGATTAAAGCGCAGCGCTGGCGGACTTCGTGGCGGAATGTACCCTTCCGGCCGAGCAGGATCCACCGTTGGCAGACGAGCCCCCATGGGAGCTTTATGTTGACGGATCCTCTTGTGTCACCGGAAGCGGGGCAGGTTTGGTCCTCACCTCCCCGGAGGGGTTAGAGTTCCAATACGCCCTCCGTTTCCGCTTTCCAGCCTCCAACAACGTCGCCGAATACGAAGCTTTACTGTCCGGTATTCGCATGGCTAGGCACCTTGGGGCCATTCGGCTTAGAGTCTTTAGTGACTCCCAGTTGGTTGCCAGCCAGGTGAATGGACAGTTCGGAGCAAGGGAACCTCGCATGGCTCAATACCTCCAACAGGTCAAGAGCCAGACAGAGGGCCTCATATACTTCGAAGTTATACATGTTCCACGGAGCAGAACGCGCGAGCCGATGCACTGGCCAAATTGGCATCTTCAGGTGACATCGCCCCTTCCCGCTCTGTGTTTATAGAAGAGCTCGTTTCACCGAGCACAGAAGTAGATGTAGCTGCCATAGAAACGGGCCCACCAACCCCGAGCTGGGTGGACCCTCTCTTGCCTACTTACTCCGGGGCGAGCTTCCGCCCGAACAGGGCGAAGCTCGGAAAATCAGAATGCGCGCTCAGCACTTCACCCTCGTAGAAGGCAAACTCTACCGACGGTCCCTCGCTAGACCTCTCCTGCGTTGCCTCAATCCTGAGGAGGCCCTCGCGGCCATAGAGGAGTTCACGAAGGACTGTGCGGAAGCCACCTGGGGGCAGAACGCTAGCGCGCAGCGCCATCCGAGCAGGGTTCTGGTGGCCTTCTCTTCAGAAGGATTGCATGTCTTTTGTCAAGAAATGCCCAGAATGCCAAAAGTTGGAGTGCTTATCAAGCAGCCGGCCGAACAGCTTCACAGCCTGTTCGAACCGCGCCCTTTCGCTAGATGGGGCATTGACATCTTGGGCCCCTTTCCAGAGGCCCAAGGGCGGAAGAAGTTCCTGTTCGTGGCCATCGACTACTTCACCAAGTGGATCGAGGCCGAACCTGTTGCCACAATCACCGAACAAGCCGCGTGGAAGTTCGTATGGAAGAACCTTCTCTGCAGGTTTGGCATCCCAAGGGTGATTACGTCTGACAACGGGAAGCAGTTCGACAGCACCTTCTTCAAGCAAAAGTGCGCCGAGCTCGGGATCTACAACCACTTCACCTCCGTGGCTCACCCCCAGGCTAACGGTTTGGTCGAAAACGCCAACCGAACATTGCTGCACGGGATCCGCACGAGAGTGGAAGCTGCAGGTGGATCGTGGATTGACGAACTCCCAAATGTCCTATGGTGTCACCGCACAACTGCTCGGGTAGCCACAGGGGAAACACCTTTCCACCTGGCCTACGGCTCGGAAGCGGTCATACCTCTGGAGGTGGCCCTTCCAACCATCCGAACAACCCACTTCGACGAAGCCGCCAATAACCGCGCTCTTCGAGAGAACTTGGACATGCTGGGCGAACGACAAAGCGACGCCAGCATTCGCCTCGTTTCTTATCAACAACGGCTTGCGCAATATTATAATGCGCGAGTCAAGGAAAGGCGGTTCAACGTGGGAGATTTGGTCTTGCGCCGCTGTTCGGCTTCGGACCCCCGAAGAGCAGTCGGCAAACTTGCCATCAAATGGGAAGGACCTTATCAGGTCACCCACGTCCTTGGGAAAGGCTCATATAAGCTAACTACTCCTAGTGGCGGGCCATTCCCAGGACTTGGCATGTCTCTAATCTTAAGGCTTATCATCTATAAAAGCCTTCTTTCAGCATCCTACCTCTCTTCTCCCTACTCCTGTTGCTTCACGAGCATTTGGCATATATACCTGATCGGAACCCCCTTTACGGTACCCAACGATCTGCGTCTTACATGCAATGCTCACAAAGCTAACGGATTCCGATCCGAGCAGGAACAACCAAACAGGGAGAAGATAGAGAAAGTGACGCTACAGAAAAATGTATAAAGCGGAGAATTTCATTATAAGAAGTTCTTGTGCTTACAAACAGGCCTTCCTTGGCCGATGTTACAAAAAGCGAAGTACAAGAAGACGTGAGGCAAGGGATTAAGGAGCTTGTTCGGAAGGACCAGCATCCTCACCCGAAGAAGGCATCCGCCCAGACTGGAATTGTGCGAACCGCACACCATCTAAGCGGACATCTTGGGTGCGACGTCGGCATTCCCGAACAGCAGCCTCGAAGGCTTCTTGGGCGCGTTCGACCCAGAAAGCCTCTCCCCCACCTCCTTCCCAGCATTGAGGCCCACTTTGTAGCAGCGAGCCCCATACTGCTCTAGGTCTTCCTTGTACTCTGGCCCGGCCTTATAGTCAGCAACGGCACGGGCCTCCGCATCTACTACTACCTTGGCTAGGGCGTCCTTTTCGGCCCGCACCAAGGTAGCATCCAGCTTCGCGGCATGGAGAGCAACTTTGAGGTTCTTCACCTCCTCCTCCAGCGCCGCCTCGCGAGCTTTATGCCTCGCCGAAAGGTCATCACAGAAGGCTATCTGCGCCTCGTAGAGATACCTCTGTCTCTGGCCCCGAACAGCTAAAGCCTTCAGAGTGGCCAGCGACTTGGACATTTCGTCCGCAAGCGCCTCTACGTCGACGTCGCTCAGACCTTCTTCTGTCTGCCACTCCGGCTGGTAACCTTCCACTGACTTCTCCGGAGTCTGTTCGGAAGGAAGGTCTAGGCACCTTGCCAACCGTTCAAGACGAGAAGCAGTGGGGCTCGCAGGCAGCTCTCTTGGCGTGTCCTCCATCCGACGAAGGGTCGCCTCCAACGCTGCCAC
Source organism: Colocasia esculenta (assembly GCA_014218235.1). NCBI lineage: Eukaryota > Viridiplantae > Streptophyta > Magnoliopsida > Alismatales > Araceae > Colocasia > Colocasia esculenta. Next base: position 4,462,634 of record CM024758.1, read on the forward strand.
CGAAGGAGCTCCGGGAGGTCTCTTCAGAAGCGCCTCGCTAAGAGGTCTTCGGTCGTCTTCGGACTCTTCAGCCCGAGCAGCACCCGCAGCCTCCCCCCCATTACCTTCGATTGCCTTGGAGGTTGCTTCTTCGTTAGCAACCACCTCGGAGGGGGGCATGGGGGGCAGGATTCCCCCGGTGGAAGTGGCAACCTCTTCGGACGCCCTCGTCGTCGCGGCCGCCTCTTCAGTGGCCCCCGCTGCAGGAACCACTTCTTGTGCCGAAGATAGAATCGTGGTTGGCGCTGCCGCCACCACGCCGCTCAAGGCCACCCCAGCAGGGGCGGAAACCTCCGTCGCATCGGCGACCTCCTCCCGCCGAACAGGAGACGCCGCAATCCCTCCGCTCCTTCCGGAAGGAGCCCCCGCAGTGTTGCTGGTAGCACCGGGCTCCGCACCACCAACATTGGAAGCACCAGAGGGCTCCCCATCCTTCGAGCAGGTGGAGCCTCTGGCCTCTCCTCCAGCAGGGCCCTCCGACCCTTCGCTTACATAGACGAGCCCCAGCTCGGTCGCCATCCGTTGCGCGACTTCTGGGCGCCCTGTGGAGGCCACCCGTGGCACTCCTTCATCGGCCGATTGCACGGCCCTACTTTTTCTGTGCAGCAGCAACTGCACCTCCTCCTCTTCTTCAACCCCCTCCTCGTCGCGTAGAGGGGTAGCTTGGACTGCCTTCTGCTTCTTCCGAACACGGAGCTGTTCCTCCTCCTCCGCGCTCTCTTCAAACAGAACCGGCCTCTTCTTAGCGAAAGCAGAAGGCCGGCTCGCTCCTTCACCCTCCGCCAAAGAAGCCCGAACTCCAGCCGGAACCACCTCCTTGGTGGCCTTCTTCTTCAGCCGGATCCTTTCGGGCCCCTTTTCAGAGGCCCGCGCTTCGGCAGGACGCTTCGTGGCAAGCGTAGGAGCGGTGAGCGCCGTTGTTACCGCGGTACTAACCCTCACGGCAGAGGGAACCCGAACAACGGCCGCGACATCATCGCCCTCGTACACCATATGCGCCGTGACAGGGATCTGCTCGGCGAAATCTTCGTTCACCTCCTGGTCCCGTCCAGCCTCCAGCTCCGCGGCAGCTGCACATGAAAGAAGAAGAAGAGTTAGAGCAAAATCATTAAAACCAACAAGTAAACGATCAAAAGATCGTGTACTTACTCCACGGTTTGCTCAACCCGTACTTGACGAGCAGGTACTCGGTCACGTATCCTTCTCCATTCCGAACACCTGCTCGGAGAAGTTTGTCCGACGCCTTCGCCTCGTCCTGGATCAGCTTCGGAAAGCTGTCCTTTCGCGCAGAGCGCATAACAGTGGGGAACCCCCACTCAGCACCACTCCGGTGGCGCACGAAGAGCAGCCTGTCCATCCAACCCTTGTTGTTGGAGTACTTGCTGGACAGACCGATGTGCATCCGATCTGTTCGATGCTTGGCGTAGTAGACATCTGCTCCCGACGCCCGCGAAGCAGACAGCTTGAAGTGTGCTCGGAAGACGTCCGCCGAGCCCCGGATCCCCTTCAACTTACAGACAACACCGAAGATACATATATATCTCCAGGTGTTGGGCGTCAGCTGTATCGGCGAAACGCCCCAAGTGTTCAGGAGCGCCTTCGCCACCTCCGGCAGCGGCAGCCGGAAGCCTGCCTCCAAATGGTCAACAGAGAGGATCAGGCAGCCTGGTTTGTTCACCAGGATAGAGTCGCCCTCCTTGGCGTCAATGATCTCGTACTCATCCCCGATCCTGAAACGCTCGCGCAGCCCGCTGTAGTGGCGACATCGTACTCCACTGGACGCCGCGACGGTCACCCCGCTCGCTCCGGCGACGGCCTTCCCTTTGCTTGCCATTGCTGGAAGGATCGTGAGGGACGACGACGGCGCAAAGAGACGAAGGAGAAGATGGAAACGAGAGAAGGCAAGAAAGCGCGAAAGCTAAAAGCTGGAAGGATTTCTGGAAGACGTAGCTCCCTCCCTCGTCTCTTCCCCTCCTTATAAGGAAAGAGGAGGGAACGAAATTCGAGGCGGGCCCCAAACGCCGCTCCTTCCCGTTTTTTGAATGTGCCCCTTCGGGTACAGCGTTGGCGACCGTCCGAACGCGACGGCAGCACCTTAAGCAGGGTGCGGTCTTGCACCCATCATGATGGGTTAACCGCCTACCCAGGCTCCAAGTGACGGCACCCCACAGCGGTCCATCGCATTAAATGCGGAAGTGACGCCCTCGAACTGCTCGTCTCACCGAGCCATTCGAGAGCGTGGGGGGCAAATGTGGTGGCCAAATTTGGCCTCCTATATCCATAATGGCCCACTACGGCCCGTACGCGTCCTGTCAACTGACGTGGCCCCATCTCAACGGGTCACGTTTATCCCAAGACGATGTGATAATCTCAAGAACACCGCCAGCTTGATCGGACACTGTCAAGCCTCGTGGCGGCATGCCCCCGAGCAGGTCGTCTGTTCCTCCGCAACCGAACACCCGCAGGAAGGTTCCGAACAGGAACAGTAGCCTTACTGCGTGGGACGACCCTCAACATCACCGAACAGCAGGTTCGATCCCCCATGTGGGTCACCTGTTCGGAAAGCATCCCCAAAGGCTGCCGAACAGACTCCCTGGCTTACAGAGCGACTGTAACCGTCCCAAGCCACGTTCTCCACCATCAAGGGACGTGAACTGCCTGGCAACCTAACGGGCACCAGAGTCATAACTCCTCCCGTTATGCGCGTGCGTCAAGGCGCCTCTTCAGGCACGATCTGCCAAGCGTTACGCACGTTGGCCTCTGCACCAACGCCTATAAAGGCACAAGTACAATACCATGCAACGGTACGTTCTCTTCCTCACGCGAACACATTCTCACATTCCGAAACTCCCTGCCTCGCAAGCTCTTACTGACTTAGGCATCGGAGGGTTTCCCCGGTCTTCACCGGGCCTCCTGATCCTCTTCTGGTTTTGCAGGCCTTCGTCCTCACCAGCGATCGTCTTCCCTCTCTCATTCTAGTGGAGGCCCGTTTGGCTCAGGCCCAAACAGGATCACGCCTCCACAACTGCACTAGTGCCAGATGCTACCACCAACTTATGCCACTATCCACGTTGTGGCACAACAACTGCTCACAACTACCAATTTAACAAACAAACACACGGTTTACGGCCAAAAGCTCACGTAAAAATACTTTATTCACACAAAACCTCAGACTTACTACCAGCAGTGGACATTAATCCATGTATTGGGACATTGTACTTTCAATGTCTTTTCATATTCTAACTGGACATTGCTCTGATACCAACTGTAACGGACCGGGTATTTATGCCCATTAAGGCTCCATATCCAGATCCGTCTTCCGCGAACGCACCGAAGTGTCGCAAGGGATATCTCACACACGTGTCCAGTAAGAGTACAAAGACAAACCACAAGATATAGACACAAGAAAGTACATGTGCTCATATCTGTTCACAATTTTGTACAACTGTCCATCACATTAATACATGTCTAATTAAAAAGAGTACAACTACCTGGGGCATACCCCGAGGAGCACAAGCTCACACAACACTAACTACTAAACAACTGCTGGTGGTACAAGTCTGACACAACACCGCTGCAAGCCAAACACACGGCAAGCCCTGAAAAGAACTGTAGGGAGTGAGCCTCAACAAGTCACTGGCTCAGTAGGGGCTACCCAAAACAACATTGTAACCACAAACACCTCAACCCTAATGGGTCTCACTGGCAACATCAATAGCCAAACCATTTCATGCTCACATCATAACAATAATAACAATTAAACATACTCATGATAATAAACATAAAGTCCTCCAAGAAAAGTAGGACTACAGGACTAATATAATATCATTAGTCAGCCCAACTACTAAAGTGCCTAAACCACAGTCTCACTGGCACACAGCTACAACAACTGGTTGCCTAAGCTATAAGCCACACAGGCAAGTCACTGCCTAAGCTGCAAGCTTCACAGGCAAACCTCAAACACTTAAGTAACAGGACTGCTAACAAAGAGCTGGTCCTTTATACTCCAATCACACTACACTACGTCGAAAACTACACAAGGTAACAGAACTGGCTACCACGAAGCCAATCCATAACACACTAAAACTATAATTGGAATCATACCCAAGAAGATTAAAACTCAACAAGTGGAAGGTCCTACACAGCCTCCACGGAACATAGCTTTACTAAACCACAATATGCCTAGCCACAAGCCTCATCGGCAATTACCCACAAAGGTAACATAATTAATAATCACAAACTAATTCACAATAACCTTATAAACAAAGATCTACTTAAAGCAATTAGAATACAACAAGTGGCAGGTCAAACCACAAGACCTCCATAATACACAAGTATCCGGAAGGTTAGTACACAATGTACCACCATAAAACTACAAGGTAATCCACGAAGAATATAGGTACCTGCTACTCTGAGGTACCACAACACAAACACCCGAACTAGGGTACAAGAAGGTGGTAAACACCACACTAAACCACAATTATATTATACCTTTATTTAGGTATAATATACAAGTAAAACCTTAACCAGCAAGCACACAAACCACAACTCAGTCACAACTGTGCCAACACCATGCACACCTCGAAAAGGTCAAACCTCGACCACGAGTCACAAACTCACGAACACGACAAGTAGCAAAGCACGAGTCGGAAGGAAACGACGTCACCACAACCACAACTGAAGTTAACAAAGCACGAGTCAGAAGAACGACGCCACCACACGGGAACGGACTACTGGCTGATCATGCCAATATCCAACCCGGACAACACAACACAAGAACAACCTCTCAGCCTCGCAGTCACGGACGAAAGGTCCAACTGCCGCTCCACAAGAAAGAAGTCAAACAACTGTGGAGACCAACCAACACCCACCTGCAGACACACAGTTACAGGCCCATGCCTGGCACCTCTAGAGTCTCTGGCCGGAGCACTCTAAAGTGAGGCACTGGAAAATAGGACTAGCTGGGGACCAGTGTCGACTACTGGTGTCCGTACCCCCAACTACGAGCGCGCTACAAGCGACTACACACCCACACACAAGCCGCTGCCCTACTGTCGTCTTTCCCTCAGCCGGACGTACAACTCAAGCACAGGAGTGAGGGTGTCCAGGAAGACGACACAGACCTCAACAGTACAACACAAGTACCGGGACAAAACCCCGAGCACAGCAAACACACGTGCCTGGCTCACAAAGAACCTGGGGTACCCGACTAGAGAGGCATTCCGGAATAGGCGCCGGACCACCACACTCGGCTAGCACAAACCACGATACTTACACATATAGCCTTTACTTATAATTCACAATATACATATGTTAGGATTAGCTTAACATTGGTCACCATGTGACCCCAAAGCTATCCCACACCAACACATACCTGAACCACAAACTTGCCTATCATTGGTCATCTCATGACCTCCGTGGCAATAAACACCACTTAATACATAAATCAATATAATATTATTCGAAAGACAACAACAAACCAGGGCTAGGTCAATGTGGACCTTCACTGCCCAAACACCACAAAGTCATGGCTAGGCTCACACAGGAACCTCACTGCCCAGTTACTACGACAAATCATAAGTACTACATTACGACAAAGTGTATAATATACACACACTCAAACCACATAAACAACACGTGTATATTACACCCTGGATGGTGTACCACACGTCTTCCACGTAAACCATGTCCAACACATGGACAACAAACACACATAATTAAACCACTACGTACATCATATCTTATTCACATAAAACATGCCCATTACATGAGCAATATGCTCCAGAGCATAACAAGTGCACTGGCTCACACTGGTCATCGCCATGCACACACAATCACACAATATTCATAACCAGAAAAGCTACGTAAACGACATTGCATGGATACATGCACAGGTTGGCGGCAACATCGGCTGCCGCTTGAAGGAAGTAAACGGCAAGCGATCTAGCCGTTTATATCCCGCTGATGAGCTTGGCGACAAGAGATCTTGACGCCAAGTTCTCCGGCCTAGAACCCTGCAGAAACCCTAATCGATCCACATGCATTCCTGATCCCGAAATCATTAAGAAAATAGGAGGAAATAGTTCCTCTAACTCCCATGCATTATAATTAAACTAAAACAGCATGCTTTACTACATAAAATCATCAAACCACCCATTAACCCCACATGGTGCAACTTAATCCGAAAATACAATAAAAATACTGGTTCAAGTGATTAAACGTGTTTTAATGTTTCTAACAAGCTAACAGGGTTCGACCCCTACCTCAGAAACGCAATTAAACTCCCGAAGAACCTCGAATCACGCCGAAATCCGAGAAACGTCCCACGAACACCGCGCTCCAATCCGCCATTCCCCGCCCGATCTACCGCTACCACGCGCACCACGGCCTTCCCACGAGCTCCCGCCGACCGTCAGAACTCGCGAAGAAGCTCAAGGGCAAAGGTGGGGGAAGAAGGAGAAGGAGAGAAGAAAAACAGAGCTCGGGTCTGCTATAAAACACAGGCCTGTCAGGTTAACGTCAACCCTTGGGCCGTTTAACCAGACCGCCACAACTAGACGTCCACAAGCTTGACGCCAAGTTCAACAGTCAACGTCCTCATCGATGGACGCCAACACACTGCTGGTGTCCAGCAAGCTGAACACCAACACGGACCCAACCAAACCCGGTAAGGATCTAATAAGGAACACACAACACTAATGGGCCTCACATTGGCCACCAAACCCACTAAACCTGGATCCACGGGGATCCGGAAACGACGCGCGACGTTACATTGTTCGTAATGTGTGCAAAAGCGACCACACTTTAATTCACGTCGTACGTCGTTCCTCAGTTCTTGGAGAGTGCCGAAGCGACCTCATCCAGCGAACCGACGCCCTCGTTCATCACGTGTGCCGAAGCGACCACCCTTTAATTCACGTCGGACGTCGTTCCTCAGTTCCTGGAGAGTGCCAAAGCGACCTCGTCCAGTGAACTGACGTCCTCGCTCGTTGACTTGTTCTCATGATGTTGGGATAAGCCGAGATAACGAATGACGGCGCTATTATGCGACTTGTCGGCTTCCTCATGACGATGCTATAAAGTGACTCATCCATTCTCAGTCATTCAAACGTAGTTATACCATGCAAGCACAACAGAAATTCAACTAATTGATAAATCACAATAAAGGATGCAGGTTCTTTGATAGCCGACCTGCTCATCTTACGTCTGGTCGGCCTCATGACCGAAGTCGTTAATCGCATAGTATGAGCCTTTAGCTCAGAGTGCACATAAACACGATATTCGATATGACTAAATTACGAGGTAAGGTCGCCGAAGAGTGTCTGAGGCCGACCATTTGGCATCTGAACTGGTTGAGTGAGATCTATTGGAAAAAGCATGGAATTAACTCAGGGCGATGATCTAAGCGACTCGTCATTCGCCCTTTTCAATTGTTCGCTGGAAAACTTGTTGGAGTAACTTTGTATACTCCAGGTCGGCCCCCTTTGCCGATCACAGATGATGCCTCGGGGGCTTTTCAGTATCCGCACTTAGTTGAGTTCAACTAAAGGGGTGTGGGGAAAGTCGTACTGACTTTAGTAGCATTTTTCCACAGACGGTGCCAATGTTATTGTAAGTGTAACATAGGTCGGCTCAGGCCGAGGTGACCGCTGAGGTGCTTCTCACTGAAGAGTGAGCCGAGATGATCAAACTGATGAATCCCGTCTGAGACGCGCTTGGCCGACGTGTGACGCTGGTTCCAAGCTCCCGACCTGACCTGCAAAGCCCACCGAGAAGTTTCGAGGGGAGACACTCCGACGATCTTGTCAGTCGCTAGTCGAGCAGAATGGCCTAGCTTGGGGTAGAATAGCGTACCTGTGCCTATGGAGTGTCTACCGCTTATATAGTGTTAGGACACTTGTGTATAGCTGGATGACCCCGTCAATCTCGCTGGGGTTTCCGTGATTGATGTCGGATTGATGTTGCCACCGGCCTGCCGGATCATCGCGACCATGGTTTTTATAGCTGCAGTTATCGGTTCTGTGATCCTCAGATCTTATCTTGTCTGCGCTGTCAGCCACGTGAGCAACGCTTGGGGCACCTGCGATCACGTTGAGCTCCAGGTCGGCTTCGTTCGAGTAGAAAGAGTTCCCGACCGAGCTGAGGAAGACGGCCGAGGTGTAAAGCTGATTTGATTCTTCCGACCTAACTCGTTAGATCACATGTCGTTAATGTCTCGCCTGATATAGACAGGACTTCGGCATGTGCCTTAATGAGGTCGGCCGAGCCTAAAGATTGAGCCGACCTACCGGAATATCCCTGTATCACTGTCTATTCTATACATTCCTGTTACGTTTTTTTCTTACAATATATGTATGCTAAGTGATGTCAGAGCACGTTAGCTCATCGTTGACTCGGCAATATTAAGTACTCAGCACCGGATGGGGCCGGAACGGACGAACCATCGTGGCGCAGAACGGCCAATTCCAGAGGGGTGGCCAGCGACGGTGCCCCCTCTACGTCGGCCGGAGTCATAGTTGCGGCCTCCGGTTGGTTCGTCCAGTCCACCGCGGCCGGGGAGCCCATCATCCTCCTCCTCGTCTCCGTCCGCCTCCCTTCCCTTCTCCTCTTGCATGCCACGCGCCCCACCTCTGGATCCGCCACAGCAACGCGGAAGGCCTGGCGCATCGATGGCGTCGTGATGCTCGTGGTCGGCCCGGGGGGCCCCGGCGGCCGGGGGGAGAAAAGGGCATCCCCCCCTCCCCCTTGTGCCAGGGCGGCAGGCGGTGTTCACGATCGGGATCTTTCCGTGGGCGCAAAGCCGACGGCGACCACCGCAGGGGGTTGGCCCGGTTGGGGGTGGGGGGGGGGGGGGCCGCGGCAGATGGCCTGGGGTCGCAGAGGTCGGCAGCTGCTCCTGTAGTGGGGGAATGACGTCCAAAATGGCTCCTTATTATGTTTATTAGATTCAAGGTTTGCTGCGTCAAAGGATTTCTTCAAGTCTGTTTAAGACATATTCTTAATTCTCCCAATTGTTCTTGAATGCAAGTTCTTTGTAATATCATTCACAGCGAAAATATTCTGATGAATGGCTTTAATTAAGAGCAACAGTGTGGTGGTTATGGAAGTAAAGATGTAGAAAAAAATTTGAAGAAAAAAGAGAAATCAGCAATGCAAATTAATTAATCTAGCTTGTTGCACATCATGGAAGATATAATAATTGAGATGGAGCCTCTCAATGTGCAGTGGAATATAAAAGAAAGGAAAAGATGACACTCACAAACTTTTCTTTATTCTTATCAGATGATTTATGTCTTTTCTTCTGAGATTAATCGTTCCTCAGTGTTGTGAGTGACAACTAGTACATCTAGTTGATCACTGCCTATCATATGTACAGATTTATATTATTAATTCAAACCATTCACTTACTTATACCTTTTTTTTTTTTTGCAAAATGAGCCATCATAAGAGTATTTAGAGTTGGATTCATGAAAATTTCGAGAGAGAGAACATGCATGTTGTCCTTTAGTGCTAGTTAGCTATCGTTTTGATCGTCTTCCTCTACCTAAACAATTGGAAAATCTAATGTTACTCGAAGTTTCATCGGGGGTGTTCGTCTCATGACTCACATTCATAGACGGATCTAACATATATTGAGTGAGGTCACGTGATCTCACTTAAAAAATTAATTTTAGAATAATTATTTAAATTGAGGATTTTAAAAAATTTATATAAAAAATGACCACACTAAATTATCTTGATAGAGTCACTTTTATATATAATATATTTATTTATATTATACATAATATATTATTTATATAAATATTAAAATAATTTAAATAAAATTTTTATATCCGTCCTTGCTCGCAACAGGCAAAGTCCCTGACAAAATCACCCACGCTTACGCGCAATGATAATTTTACAAAGTGGAGAGAGACAGCTTTACAGATTTGGCGATGGAAGGAACCAATTTTATGTATTAAAAAATATTTTTCACCGTTTTACCTGAGCGTCATCTCTTGCGCCGTGATAGGCGAAGGTGACGCGACCAAAATCGCCTCCCTGCATCCGTCTGTCGCTCGCCGTCAAAAAGTAATGTGAAGTGTGAGGCGCAGTGATGCGACAAAAATCGCCCCCGTGTGTGTCCGTCTGCCGTCGTCCTCAAAAAGTAGAGAAAGGCTTAGTGTATTTTGTATTGCACATTAAGTGTAATATGACTAGGTAATAATTCAGGTGTCATCTCACAATTGAGTTGTAACTTTATTACTCCCCCATGTGAGTGGTGCCATATAGATTCTTGCCTAGTCATATTACACTTGAAGTGCAATACAAAAGTGCACTAAATTTTTCTCCAAAAAGTAATGTGAAGTGTGAAGCGTCACGTGCGAATAAAATAAGAGAACAACTTGTGTAAATTATTGGTTTGCAACAAGTGTTACAAATTCAATGAGAGTTTGCCACCTCATGACATGGGGTATTATAATAATACATCATGTCATGGTTACTTAACCCTAAAGCGAGCTTTGAAAAATAGTTAAGCAACATTTGGTTATTTTATCCAGAGGTTATTTAACATAAAAATATTCTTCATTTTACTTTGGCCCAAAAAAATAAGTTCTTGGGTAAGAATCCGATTAAGTTACCCAAGTCTTTTGGCTTGGGTAAATTATCCACCCTTTTAACCCCCTTTAACCATATTTCCATCCAACCCACCCTGGTTAAGGAAACTAGGTTCCCAAAGTGCAAAAGGACTTTAACCGTCCTTTTGCCCTCCCTTAACCCCATCTTTATCTTGGGTTTGCAACACTTGTTGCAAACTTTTGATTTGCAACAAAACTTTTCCATAAAGTAGTTGTAGGCCTTGGGCTTTATTGGACCCTTGATGGGTCTTCTTATGGAATAATGTCTGTTGACGTCAAGGGTGTTGACGTCAACAGTGGGTTAGCGTCAAGATGGTGGACGTCATCTGTGAGGGTAGACGACAAGGGTGTTGTCGTCTACTGGGTCTTGGCGTCAACAGATGTTGACTTCTAGTGAAGTTTCTAGAGTCTTCCCGTACATGAACTTGGCGGCAATCGATGTTGACGTCAAGTTTTGTTGGTGCAAGTTGACGACAACAGATGTTGACGTCAACCTACCTGGACCTGTTTTAAGAAGGCACCCGAGGCCCCTTCTTCCCCCATTTCCTCCCTCTCCTTCCCACCACCTTCACCCTTCTTCTTCTTCTCCACTACTTTCGGCGGCCGATAGGAGCCTGTGGGGAGGTCGTGGTGCGCGTGGCGGCGACGGATCGACGCGAGAAACGAAGGTCGAAAGGATCGTCCTCGCAGTGGAGCTCGGGGTAATCTGCGGGATTTGAGGTTCTTGGGACTTTATTGCGTATTTGAGGTAGGGACTCTACCCCTTGACTCCCCTGTGTTGCAATGCCATGATTGTATGCGTGTGATTTGCATGAAATCGTGGTTTTGGGGGAGGGGTCTCTATGCTGGGTTTGGGGTTGATTTGCTGATCAAGCATTGGATCGCCATTTTTCGATTTTCTGCTGGTGTTTTGTGATGAGAAAAAGTGTTTCCCATCATCGGACCGCAGGTTTTGGGGCTGGATTGCCCGTGGGAATGGCCTGGGGCCGTTTCAGCTGCTGGAAGCTGAAGAACTTAATGTCAACATCGGTTGACGTCAAGTTCTTCAGGGAGGAACTTGGCGGCAGGATCCCTTGCCGGCAATCGATCTTGTCGTCAACCCCACAGGTAGGTCCCAGCAGGCTGAGCTCCCTTTCCGTGGTGTGAGGTGTTGACACGCGGTGTCCGCCTGTTGGCACAGTGTGCCGAACGTTGAGAGTGTTGCCGTCTGTGCATGCGTTGTGTTCTTCTGTGCTTGTGTTGTGTTTCCCGGACGTTGAGGTGAAGGCTCCGTCTAGATGACTGGCGTTGAGCTATTCCGCTGGTGAGCCTGGACATCGAGTGCGACTCCGTCCTGTGCGTGCTCCTTGTGGTGGTTACGAGCCAGTTTCCGTGGGGCCCCTTCTCCACTGTTTGAGTCCGGCATAGGGGAAAACCGGTCGAGGACCAGACACGAGGGAGAGCGTCTGAGTGTGCACACATGGCTAGGGTCGAAGGACTCTGTGGTGTCGTGGCGCCAAGCCATAGGCCCTAGTTGGTCCTACCTTGTGTGTCTGTGTGTGCTTGTGGCATATCTTGTGTTGCTGTTGAGCCTGCGAGGTTCCAGTTTCTCTGCGCGCTCCTGTGAGGAGTTGCGTGCTACACCACCGATTTTTGTGTGTTGTGCAATGTGTGTTACTTACGGTTGCTTTATTTCCGCACTGCTTCGTAGTACTGTACTGGTGGGGGTTAGTGTCCCTGTTGGGTCTCTTCTTGAAACTCACTCCTTTCCTTTTCAGGTGGCTCATCATCGGCTCCAGGTGCTGAGGAGCCTGGTCACTCCGGTGCTGGTCTTGCTTAGCTGTTGTGAGTAGTGTTTAGTTATGCACTCACTATACTCTTTACTTTTATTGTATCTGCTCTGAGTTGTACTAATTTGATATATTTTATAGTGAATTGTTCAAATTTTTTGTGGTGTGTATATTTTCTTATATGTTCTCCTCAAACATTTCTCTTTACCCTTCCGAGCTTCGGCTCGTGGGTGACAGGTCAGGGTTCGGGTTACTGGTTGGTAACTGGTAATTCGGATCCCGGGTTATTTTGTTCATCAAGATGACTCAGAGCATGGAGAGTACAGTAGCAGCAAACAAACCAGAGTTATTGTTGTATTGATGTGTGTGCATGTCCTGTGTAGATCCATTATGGCACCTAGGCGATGTCGCTTTGAGGAGGTGGCAGAGCAGGCACCTCAGCATGAGGCTAGAGATGCCCCGCCACCACAGCAGACTCAACCTGGACCGTAGGACGCACACAGTGGTTTTGTACCTCCACCACCCCCTCCTCATACAGCTCAGGGGTTTGACTAGACCCATTTTCTTGAGGGGATGGCACAGATTGTCGCTCAGCACCGTGACGCTCCAGCACCTGAGAGGTTCCGGGAGGGTGTTGAGAGAGTTTCTACAGTTCCAGCCTCCCCAGTTTTTGGACAGCCAGATCTTGACGCAGCTGGTCGTGGTTGGATACGATGGAGCAGACTTTCCGTTCCATGAAGTGTGCACCAGAGGAGAGGGTTCTCTGGCGAGTTACTAGTTGTAGGGTCAGGCGTTGGCTGGTGGACCTCAGAGTGGGAGATCACTTTTCAGTCTCGCCCGCTCAGGCAGATTACTTGGCAGGAGTTTGTAGCAGCCTTCGAGAGAGCTTTCTGCCCCACATACGTCAAGACTGAGAAGTTGTATCAGTTCCGGACTTGACTCAGGGCGAGATGACAGTGGTCCAGTACAGAGCCAGATTTGTGGATTTAGGGCGCTGTGCGCCACAGATCATAGCAGATGAGAGCCTCAGGACCCAACAGTTTGTGAGAGGACTGAGGCCAGAGCTCAGGCAGGCGCTAATAGTTGCTCGCGTCACCAACCTTGACGCAGCCTATTAGACTGCAGCAGCACTTGAGACTGACACCTTACGGACCCGTGGGTCGATCAGAGCAGTTTAGGCACAGGCAGGTCAGTCCCAGCAGAGATAGCAGTAGAGCAGTTCTCAGCCGACCTCGAGGACCACGACCTACTACACGTCCTCTTCTGCAGGGACGCCGTCGAGGTCAGGGTCCAGGAGGAGGTTTCGACGTGACAGGAGGCAGGCGGAGCAGAGGCAGCCATTAGTTGAGAGCGTTCAGCAGCCTTTTAGGCAGCCTCAGCAGCAGAACCAACAATCTTTTTCTGGTCGGTGTTACCGGTGTGACCAGCTGGGTCACGTGGCGCGAGACTGCCCTTGTTACCTCGAGATTCGCAACAGTAGAGTCAGCCTCAGTCTCGTGCGTAGCAACAGCAACAGATTCCTGTGCATCAACATCAGCAGACGTGAGTTCAGGCAGGCCGAAGACCAGGGCTCGTGTCATGCACATGACCCGAGCAGGGCAGAGGTAGCTCACCTTGTGGAAGGTACTGTGACTATCCTTGGTTCTGCAGCCAGAGTTTGTTTGATTCCGATGCCTCCCACTCTTTTGTTTCTGAGGAGAGTTTTAGATTCCCTTGAGGAGCTGGACATGGGAGGGTTCAGCAAGCTTGTTGTGGAGCTGCCGACGGGAGATTTTGCCTCACCTCCTATTGTCTTGAGGAGGTACCAGTGCAGATGCGGGGACAGTGTTTGCCAGCCTGGCTGTATGCTATGCACTTGCAGGATTTTGATGTAATTTTGGGTATGGACTGGCTCAAGCAGTACGGTGCTATGGTGGATTGCAGGAAGAAGATGGTGTTACCTTCAGATACTCGGAGGAGTTACCTTCTACTTTCAGGGTATCGTACCTCTTACTTCCTACTTCTTGATTTCTACTTTAAGGGCAGAGAGGTGTTGGCTTCTGGGTGTCAGGGTTTCCTTGGTACCGCTGTACTTGTTGACCAAGTTTCTTGGGGTGTGGAGGACATTCCCTTGGTAATTTGTGAGTTTCCGAATGTCTTTCCAGATGAGTTACTTGGTCTGCCACCAGACAGAGAGATTGAGTTCACCATTGATCTGGTTCGTGGCACCACACCCTTTGCGCAGGCACTGTGCAGCATGGCACCAGCAGAGTTGCGGGAGTTGAAGAAGCAGCTAGAGGAGTTGTTGGAGAAAGGCTATATTCGCCCTAGCTTTTCTCCTTGGGGATCTCTAGTGCTGTTTGTGAGAAAGAAGGATGGTAATTTACAGTTGTGTATTGACTACAGGAAGCTGAATCAGCTGACCATCAAGAATAGGTATCCTATGCCTAGGATTGATGATCTCTTTGATCAACTTCAGTCAGCTCGAGTTTTCTCTAGGATTGACCTGAGGTCAGGCTACTATCAGCTGCAGATCAGAGATTCTGATGTGGAGAAGACTGCCTTCAGGACCAGATATGAGCATTTTGAGTTCTTGGTGATGCCGTTTGGGCTCACCAATGCACTAGTGGCCTTCATGGATCTGATGCATAGGGTGTTCCATCAGTACTTGGACCAGTTTGTCGTGGTGTTTGTTGACGACATTCTGGTGTACTCTGCTTAGGAGGAGGAGCATGCCCAGCACCTGAGTATCGTGTTGCAGACTCTGCGCGAGCACCTACTGTATGTCAAGCTCAGCAAGTGCGAGTTTTGGATGCAACAGGTTCACTTTTTGGGACACGTGATCTCAGGTGATGGAGTTTCAGTGGATCCAGCGAAGGTCGAGGTAGTTTCGTAGTGGGAGAGACCCCGTACAGTGACAGAGATCTACAGTTTTCTGGGATTGGCTGGGTACTACTGCAGATTTATCAGAGATTTTTCGCAGATTGCTGCACCCCTGACTCGTTTGACGAGGAAGGGAGTACCATTCGAGTGGTCAGAGCAGTGTGAGCATAGCTTTATGGAGTTGAAGCGACTGCTTACGTCAACGCCAGTCCTGGTGTTGCCTTCAGGCACGGAGGGTTTCGAGGTATGCACAGATGCTTTTGGTGTTGGCTTAGGAGCAGTACTGATGCAGCATGGCAGAGTGGTGGCTTATGCGTCGCGTCAGCTAAAGCCCCACGAGGAGAGTTACCCGACCCATGACCTGGAGCTTGCAGCTGTGGTTTTTGCACTGAGGATTTGGCGTCATTACCTGTACAGAGTGAGGTTTGTGGTTGCACAGACCACCAGAGTCTGCGGTATGTCTTTTCTCAGAGGAAGGATTAAACATGATATGCAGCAGCGCGTTGAATGGATATCTGAAGGCTATGATTTCAGCATTGAGTATCAGCCTAGGAAGGCGAATGTGGTTGCAGATGCCCTGAGCAGGAGGCACAGGTGAGTTACCTTATGCTGAGAGAGTGGCAGTTATGGCAGTCTGCAGCAGAGGGATCCTTCAGAGTTTCCACCAGACGATAGCAGTGCATGCTAGGCAGTTGTTAACAGCTCCTGCTATTGTGACATAGGTGATTGAGGCCCAGTAGACAAATTCCGAGTTGCACAGAGTGTTTCTATTCCAGAGGTTGAGCTGCACGATGACGGGACCGTTAAGTTCTGGGACAGGCTCTATGTACCTGATGAGGAGTCTGTCAGGAGAGCAATTTTGTAGGAGGCACATGGGTCCCGGTACTCGATTCATATGGAGTCAACCAAGATGTACCACGGTGAGACGACAATTTTGGTGGCTCGGGATGAAGAGAGACATAGCGGCTTTTGTTGCCAGGTGTTTGGTCTGTCAGCAGGTGAAGGCCGAGCACCAGTGCCATGGAGGGCTTGTATAGCGTTGGAGATTCCTATGTGGAAATGAGACCATGTGACGACAGATTTTGTGTGTGGACTGTCGAGGACAGCTGGAGGATATGATAGTATATGGGTGCTTGTAGACAAACTGACGAAGACTGCCAGGTTCTTGCCCATCAGAGCTGGCTGGGGTGTGAGCAGGTTGGCCAAGCTGTACCTCGAGCGGATTGTTCCTTTGCACGGGATGCCGATCTCTATTGTGTCAGATAGAGATCCGCTTCACTTCTGGGTTCTGGCACAACTTCCAGAGAGCTTTGGGGACAGAGTTAGCGTTTAGCTCTGCCTATCACCCATAGTCAGACGGACAGCCAGAGCGGACTATCCAAAACATGGAGGACATACTGCGAGTTTGTTGTCTGGAGTGGCAGGGGTCTTGAGCAGCTCACCTACCGTTGGTCGAGTTTGCATATAATAACAGTTATCATTCCAGTATCGGCATGGCACCCTATGCGGCCTGTACGGATGACCGTGTCGTACTCCTCTCGACTGGTTTAAGGTGGGCGAGCGAGTCGTCACTGGACCAGAGCTAGTTCAACAGTCAGTGGAGGTTGTTCAGCTCGTGAGACAGAGGCTTTAGACAGCTCAGAGCTGACAGAAGAGTTATGCTGATCAGCGTAGGCAAACCGCTCAAGTTTCAGGTTGGGGACCAGGTGTTTGTCAAAGTGTCCCCTATGAAGGGGGTGATCAGGTTCGGTAGACACGGAAAGTTGAGTCCCCATTATATCGGACTGTTCACCATTACCGAGCATGTCGGAGGTTTGGCGTACCGGCTTCAGCTTCCACCAGAGTTGGCAGCAGTCCACGTCGTGTTCCATGTGTCGATGCTGTGGAGGTACCTTCCAGATGAGTCACACGTTCTCCCGAGTACAAAGTGGACTGAGGTGACACGATTGTTGACGATACCAGAGTATCCGATGTACATTAAGGATCGCCGAGTTCAGAGGCTGAGGAACAAAGCGATTCCACTGGTTTGTTTTGCTTGGCAGCAGCACATAGGAGGCGAGTCGACCTGGGAGCGGGAGGACAAGATGCGCGAGCAGTTTCCGCACATCTTTGGTGAGTACTCTTCCCCTTGCTTTGCTTGAATTTCGAGGACAAATTTCTTTCAAGGGAGGGGGGGGGAGGCTGTAAGGCCTTAGGCCTTATTGGACCTTTGATGGGCCTTCTTCTGGAATAATGTTTGTTGACGTCAACAGTGGGTTGGCGTCAAGATGGTGGATGTCAGCTGTGAGGGTAGACGGCAAGGGTGCTGCCGTCTACTGGGTCTTGGCGTCAACAGATGTTGACGTCTAGTGAAGTTTCCAGAGTCTTCCCGTACATGAACTTGGCGGCAATCGATGTTGACGCCAAGTTTTGTCGGTGCAAGTTGACGGCAACAGATGTTGACGTCAACCTGCCCGGACCTATTTTTAAGAAGGCACCCGAGGCCCCGTCTTCCCCCATTTCCTCTCTCTCCTTCCCACCACCTTCACCCTTCTTCTTCTCCACTACTTTCGGCGGCCGTCGGGAGCCTGTGGGGAGGTCGTGGTGCACGTGGCAGCGACGGATCGGGCGAGAAACAGAGGTCAAAAGGATCATCCTCGCGGTGGAGCTCCGGGGTAATCGGCGGGATTTGAGGTTCTTTAGGAGTTTATCGCGTATTTGAGGTAGGGACTCTGCCCTTGACTCCTTGTGTTGCAATGCCATGATTGTATGTGTGTGATTTGCATGAATCGTGGTTTTTGGGGAGGGTGTCTCTATGCTGAGTTTTGGGGTTGATTTGCTGATGCAAGCGTTGGATCGCCATTTTCCGGTTTCTTGCTAGTGTTTCATGATGAGGAAAAGCGTTTTCCATCATCGGACCGCAGGTTTTGGGGCTGGATTGCCCGTGGGAATGGCCTGGAGCCGTTCAGCTGCTGGAAGCTGAAGAACTTAACGTCAACATCGGTTGACGTCAAGTTCTTCACGGAGGAACCTAGCGGCAATATCCCTTGCCGTCAAGATAGGGTAAACGACCACATGTTGTCGTCTACTTTCTATAGACGGCAAGGGTGTTTCCGTCTACCCCTGGTTGGCGCCAATCGATCTTGCTGTCAACCCCACATGTAGGTCCCAGCAGGCTGAGCTCCCTTTCCGTGGTGTGAGGTGTTGACACGCAGTATCCGCCTATTGTCACAGTGTGCTGGATGTTGAGAGTGTCTCCGTCTATGCTTGTGCTGTGTTCTTCTGTGCTTGTGTTGTGTTTCCCAGACGTTGAGGTGAAGACTCTGTCGGGATGACTGGCGTTGAGCTATTCCACCGGTGAGCTTGGACGTCGAGTGCGACTCCATCCTGTGCGTGCCCCTTGTGGTGGTTACGAGCCAGTTTCCATGAGGCCCCTTCTCCACTGTTCGAGTCCGGCGTAGGGAAAAATCGGTCGAGGACCAGACACGAGGGAGAGCGTCTGAGTGTGCACACGTGGCTAGGGTCGAAGGACTCTGTGGTGTCGAGGTGCCAAGCTATAGGCCCTAGCTAGTCCCACCTTGTGTGTGTGTGTGTGCTTGTTGTGCTGTTGAGCCAGCAAGGTTCCAGTTTCTCGGCGTGCTCCTGCGAGGAGTTGTGTGCTACGCCACCAGTTTCTATGTGTTGTGCAGTGTGTGTTTTCTTTCTGTTGCTTTACTTTCCGCAATGCTTTGTAGTATTGTTACCGTGGGGGTTAGTGTCCCTACTGGGTATCTTCTTGAGACTCACTCCCTTCCTTTTCAGGTGGCTCGTCGTCGGCTCCAGGTGCTGAGGAGCCTGGTCACTCCGGTGCTGGTCCTAGTTAGCTGCTGTGAGTAGTGTTTAGTTTATGCACTCACTATACTCTTTACTTTTATGGATCTGCTCTGAGTTGTACTTAATTGATATATTTTATAGTGAAATGTTCAAAATTTTTGTGGTGTGTATATTTTCTTATATGTTATCTTCAGACATTTCTCTTTACCTTTCCGAGCTTCGGCTCGTGGGTGACGGGTCAGGGTTCGGGTTACTGGTTGGTAATTGGTAATTCAGATCCTTGGTCGTTACAGTAAACCACCTTTCGAGCGTCAAGGAAAAGAATTGTATTTTGCACTTCGATTTCTGTGTACGTAACAAACTTACGATGAATTTAAATATAAAATACTAATTTTTGTCTTGTACCTTTGCGACGCTGACGCGGTATTAAGGAGATCCGATTCGATTTATTTGTATGTTTGGTTTTCAGGAAAAAAAAAATCAGACCGAACCAAACCGTAAACCTTTCTACCCATCTTCTATTTAGACCTTAGTGGCGCTCGAATTCGTAGCTTAACTCAGGTCGAGGAGAGAGATCGATGGTGGATGCGGGGGCCCATCCGGAGGCAGACGCCGAGCAACCTACTGTTGTTCTATTGGAGGAAGCGAAGAGGCATTATGGTTGTGTCCAAATAGAGAATAACTCATATGTATGGTTGTGTTCAGCTGATTATGGTTGCATTCATGTGATTATGGATGTATCCATATGTTCTGTGTCTAAAGAGAGAATGACTCATGTGTATGGTTGTATTCTTGTGATTAGAGGTGTATTCAGGTGAGTATGAGTGTATCTATGTGTTTTGCACAAAATCAATCGTCCTACTATGTGAAAGCGGTCGTCCAATTCTTGACTGTCCCAGCTCTAGATAACATTGGCTATGTCGGTCGACCAAAACATTCAAGTCGGTCGTCCGACTTCTTGACTGTTGCGATGCCAACTTGTACTGGCTATGTCGGTCGACCGATTTTGCACAATCGGATGACCGATTCCGATCGCGAGCCCGATCGGTTCATTCCGGTCACGACCGACCTAGTTGTTAACGACCCAAGCCGGCTCCTATATATCTTGGGGTCATGAGAAATAGTCATGTCTACTGGTCCATAATCATGTGAATACACTCATAATCACTAGAATGCAACTATATATACATATAAGTTATTATCTGTTTAGACACAGAATACATAGATACACTCATAATCACATGAATACACCCATAATTAACTGAATACAACTATACACATGAATTATGGGTGTGACCACTCTTACATTTGGTGTAGAGACACTCTTTTCATACGTTTGCACATTGACAAGACATTATCGAACTTTGAATAATGAAACTGAGATTCAAGACCACCATAATTTTAAAAAAATATGTTGATTTTAGATATGAGATTATTGAGAATCATTGGTGCACAGATAACGAGTTTAATTTGATTAATAATTTTTAGAGTAAATTTTATTCGACAAAGTTTTATTTCAAAAAAAAATCCACATAAATTTTATTATATTCTAATTAATTTGTATTTAAAATTTCATCTTGATTGGACATCGTTTAAATATAAAATTATAATCTTTAATAAATCTAAATGAATTAATTTGATTTTATTTAAATAGTTATATTTCTGTTAATAAATTAATATTATTAAAAACATATAAAATTTATATTTAAAAATTATTATTATTTAAAATGTATAAATATTAATAAAATTATACATAAATATTAATATATGAAAAAATACTGACCAAGTTCTATTTTTCTATGCTTTTTTAAAAACAAAATTAAGCATGGGGTAAAAGGCGGGAAGGGGGGGGGGCGTTGAAGCAGAAACCGACGGGTAAACTTTCTGTCGAGAGAGTTCAGATTTTTCAAAACTCTTCTGCGTGTGGCGGCGTCGTCTTACATTGCCAGAACCTCAATTTCAGTGGCGAAACACTTGTGGCAACAAACCCAGCTCCCCATTGGGGAGCTGAGGTCATTGGGGGTGGGCACAACCTAACCTCTAGGGTTGTGCCCACCCCCAATGAGAATGCAAACTACAGCCCCCGGTTTACACCAATGGGCCACTACATCTACTGGGGGGGGCCACCTCGGCCCATCTGTCAAATGTAATTGAACTGGAGTGGGACGAATTTCTAGAGATATTCGGGGGGGGGGGGGGGCGGGGGGCGGCAGAGTTTTTCAACCGCGTTCAGGTCACTGACCAGTCTGACCTGGCCTGAAAACAGCCCCAGCGAGGCGGTTGAAACCACACCCCCCCCCCTGCTATTTAGCTCTCAGAGTCGCGGAGTCCGTAGCTTGCATAACCAGAGTGGAGGAGAGAGATCGATGGAGGGAGCGGGGGCCGATCCGGAGGCAGACGCCGGGCAACCTGCTGCTGTTCTCTTGGAGGAAACGATGACGCTGCTCGGCCAGGTCGTGGCCAAGAACACCGACGCCATCGCCAACAGCCCTCGCTGGGGGGCGGCGGCGGTGGCGACAGCCGCCGCCGCGGGGGGCGCCTCGGGTGGAAGTCGCCGATGCCTTACTTCACCGTCCTCCTCGTGGGCTACCTGGTGCTGCTCGCGGCGGGGCATGTGCTCCGGGTCTGGACGTTCCAGGCTCTTCACACCGCGGGGGCGCCGGGGGTCGCTCCCGCAGAGGGTGCAGCCCGCGCGCACCGCAAACTCATGTGGCTGGCCGTGCTCTGCCTCGTCCTCACCTACACTCTCGAGGTGCTCCGCGTCGCCTGTGCGGTGGTTCTTGCTGTTCCTGCCATGTCCGAGGCACTGGTCCTGGGGAAGCAGCTGGTCAGTGGGGGTGTGATTTATCGAGAAATGGGTTTTTTCTGAGGTATCCACCCCTAGATGAGGTGGAGAAAAAAACCTTTTCGGAATCGGAGCTCACATCTATCTTATCTTTTTCTTTTTTTTTTTTGAGAAAAATTCAATATATTTTTGTATTGTATTTTTAAGTGTAATATAATTAGATAATAATTCATGTGACATCTAATAATTAGATTGTCACTTTATCACTTTTCATATGAGTAGTGTCACATAAATTTTTACTTAATCATATTACACTTAAAATATAATATAAAAATACAATAAATTTTTTTTGGTGTCTTTGTGTTGGTGGATCTCGTCTATATACTATTTTAGAGTCTTTCCACAAAGTGTAGGAAGGGGATTCCACCGTTTTCATCTCGTTGGTGGAATCATCCGACCTCACATCAAAGTGGGAAATTCGATGCCCGATCAATAAAGTGAGTGTGATTGCATCATTGCAATGTCTAAAGACCATGAAAAATTAGATTTGTGTTCGTACTTCTATTTGGATGATTTGATTAAAATCAAATTTTATGTACATACCATTATTTGCATGATTTATCTATATTATAAGTCCGAACTTTTAGTCTTTTATATCTAAGCCTTTATCTGTATTTCATGTTTCAATAATAACTTTATAAAATAAATAAATAAATTTATATCCTCGTACTTATTATAAGACATTTTAATATATTTACGAGTAACAATTCGAGTATATTAAAGAGTAGTTTATTGAGTATCTTCATGGGTGCATTATCGAGTATCTTGACAAATTACTTGCAAACATAATCAAATCGAATATATTTTTGTTCAAGTTCAACTCATTTATGAATTGAGTTTATTTTTTTATTCAAATTTATTTTTTTAATATGATAAATGAGTAGGGTCAAGTCAATTTTTTATCGAATCGAACTTCGAATTAGTTGTTGAGCATATTGATTCATTTGCTATCTCACCACTTCTCTCTCTCTCTCTCTCTCTCTCTATCACACACACACACACACACACTCTCCCTGTGTTTTTGTGTGTGGAGTGGACGAGTTCGATATAGTGGATTAAGTGCTCTCCGACGCCCACACCTCTCTCTTTAAGGAGTCAAGTACACCTCTTTGTTATTGATGAGTGATGGGGAGATATGTTTTCAAGGACTTTTTGATATTAAAATAGATCGAGGATAAATGAAGATATATTTAAAAATTTAAAAATATCTTTAAAATTTTGAGAATATCTTTATTCTATGTCGGATCTATCTTGATACCAAATATGATCTTAATGTTTGCACCTCTCTCTCTCTTGACACAATCTCCTCCCTCTCTCATCACGTGCCTCTCTCTCTCTATGCAGTCTCCCATCTCTCATTGGGCATGTCTCTCTCTCTCTCTCTCTCTCTCAACTTCACCCTTCTTTCCCTCTCTCATTTTAAAGAGGGATGTTCACTTATTTAAATGTTCTGTGAGCATGACAGTGAAATATGAAATATATATATATATATATATATTTAGATTTTAGGGGCATCGGTATAATATATCAGGCAGTACGCTCGAATATGATAAGTTTCAAGATATATATATAATTTTCTCAAAATTCTAACAAATTTAATGATCGTGTGCCGCTGTGCGGGACCGCCGGTTCTCACATATTCAAAGTGACCTGATCTCCGCCGGGCCGCCTTCGACAAGATGCTTCGTCCTGAAGCTTCCCCCCGACGAAGACCACGGTCCAAAGAAGGAAGCGCCTAGCCCTCCCCGACGCGAGCAGGCGCAGCTTCGGCTAGGAACAGAAGCCCAATTCCGCGCTCCTCCCTCATCTTCTCCGCGGTTTAGCCGGCGCTCTTGATCCAGATCCTGTTCATCTCCTCCCACAAGGAGATCCCCGGAGGATCCGTTTGGATGATGCCCGGCGCGATCGAGGCCCGGTGACGGCCGTAGATCCAGGCAATTTGTGCTTCCAAGTTGTTGGTCTTATGGCGATGGAAGGCCGGGGGGCTTCGCAGGGCGCGTCCCGTGACTGGCCGGCAGGTACCGATGTGGAGACCCCGCGGCCGTGGAGCGGGGACTACGGATTTGGCAGCGGCGACCGGAGGCTGGCGTTTTCCCGGCAGGGCTCGTTTCGCCAGCACTCCGATCCGTGGACGCCGAGGCCCGCAGAGAGAAAGGACTCTTTGGCGCCCTACCTGGCGCGGAACGCTTCCAGCATCAGTATCCCACCCGACGCGGGTTCGCAGTTCGACGGGGAAGGCACCGGGAAAACGTACCAGAAGTCCTCGTCTGGGGAGGAAAGGCGGGGGCGGCATCGGAAGCTCGGTTTCTGTCTTCTTGCTCTGGCAGTGTACCGAGCTATCAGGTCGGGGAATCGGCCAATGAAGCGTTTAGCTTTGATGATCTTCTTCAATGTGGCGTATTCCACTGCGGAGTTGTTGATCGGTGTCTTCAGCGGCCGTGTGGGTGAGTGAAATGGACAAAGATTCCTCCTTTATCCTTGCAAATACTGATTTTCCTTGTCATTGAAGAAGAATCCTCTTCCGCTTCTCACTCTTATCCTCTTCTTAAGAAAGCATGTGCTTCTTGAGGGGTGTGTGTGTGGGGGGGGGGTTGGTTCGTTGGTGATGCTGGTTTCTTCTTGTTCATTTACTTTTCTGTTTTCACCTTTGGATTACTCCCTAGTTGCTGAGCCGTACACAGAGAGAATGAGCATGCAATGTTAAACTTTCACCTACAACGAAGGGCTGGAGTGAAACAAACTGCCTTGTGATATGGCACTTCATTATTTATTGCTGACTGAAATTAGGAACCTTGGCCATTCCGATAATACGACAATCAGAAATTAAGTCGTCGGAAATGCTTGCCAGTTCCTGTTGTTACTTGTTACGCGGGTATGGTTGTGTCTTTTATGTTCATAGGTATGATGGATTGTATTTGGCATCGGCAAAAAGTTTTAAACTTCTGTACTTGCTCATGAACCATTAATGTTAATTATGTTCTCACGATGACCCCAAATTTCAAGTATTACCCACAGAACATATATATTATTCTTATTATTAAGGTATCCGAATACAACTATTATTTGACGATATGTAATTAAAATTGCTTACAAATTTCAGTAAATTGTGGCTTTACTTTTCTAATGTCCAGGGACCCCCACCACCCCAATGAAGAGGTCCAAAGTCTGAAGAACCTCATGCATGCGAAATACATGTACATCTTTCATAAGCATGAAGTGCATTGCTTATTTCTAGTTGATTTCAGGAAATAGATCTATAGGAAGCAAACATGGAGAGCTTGAGCCAGATGGCTATTTTGGTGTCAAGATGATGGACCTGAGCATGTGTTTGATAATCAGAAGCTGGATTAGAGCAAGCATAGGCATATCAGAGTACCATTTTTCACTTAGGCTTCCGGTTTTATGCTCAAATTGGCATTTGTGGATCTTTGTAGTTTGGCAAATTCAGGGTTACACATGAATCAGTTAAATTGACTGATTTTGGCCAGTTTTACCTTCTTTTTTTTTTTAATCTGCCTTTTGAACAGAAACTCACTCCTTAAACTAACATTGAACCCAGTCCATTCAGCTGTTTTAGGTCCCGATCATGGTGGTCATGGTTGGCCTTACTGTCCCATACTGCTGTGCTACGACCTTGCTGCACTGTGCGTAGACTTTTATGTGGCGCAGGCACAGGCACGGTCGGCACAGGGTCCCCAATGGACTGCTACCAGGCCCCCACCCAAACCGTTGCTATTCTGGCCACTCAGTCTGGTATGGTACCAATCCGGTACCGTACCGGATCCGAACCACACAGTCCAGATCAATTTTAAAACCCTCAAAAGCTCTCTTTGGCCCTGAAGGGGTATAAGATCCGCCTAGATGAACTGGTTGGGGTTGAGGTAGCATTGGCCAAGTTTTCCACACACATTGGTGGCATTGAGGCAGGTCTGGATTCGGGCCCAGCTGCTGGCGGAGGTGATTTGGTCCCTCAACCAGGAGGAGAAGCTGGAGAGGCGGCACTCTTTGTAGGCCCAGTTGGGGACGGTGTAGGAGTTGTCAGGGCGGGTAATGGTGAAGGCGAACATGAGGAGGGCGAGGAGGAGGATGATGAGGATGGCCATGGCCAAGAGGTAGGTGGTGAGAAGGCACTGGTGGTTTCCATAGGCGCCGACAAAGATGGCAAGGGAGACGAGGAGGATGAGGCTGCCCAGGATGATGATGGGCCACTGCACCAGGTGGACACATTTGTTGTCTTGCTTGAAGGCCAGCCATGTCCCTGCCACAATGATGGGTATCGAGCACTGCAGTGCCACGAAGTTGAGCGGTGGCTGCAGCAACCCAATGCCTTCTTCTACTGGAGGTAATGAAGCATGGAGATTTCCTGCAGCAATCTTGATGGTGGTTGGTATTGAGAGACCATAAAAATCAAAACGTTAACATTACTTTGCCCCAATCTTCGTAGATTTCCTGCAGCACAAATGTTGATAGCTTAAATGGACCTGCTGCCAAAACACTGTGGTACGATATAATATGACAGTTCATGCCATGCGACAGATAGGCTGGTCCGCTTTGATTCAGCGGTCTGGCAAACCTTGATGGTGGTAGGTCAGAGTTCACATAAAACATAAGCCTTGTTTCTTTTATCTTTTATAAAATAACCATAGACTTTATAAATTTGTGAAAAAAATTCCTAATTACTTTTCCTCCTTTTCTTTTATTTGCTAGTTCTCGCACTGACTACATGATCTGTACATCCAGTGATATCAGATGCCACCTGAGTAATCGATGTTCATTTATGTAGGGCTGGTTTCTGATGCTTTCCATTTGACATTTGGCTGTGGCATCCTCACATTCTCTCTTTTTGCAATGGCTGCATCTAGGGGCAAACCTGATGGAGTTTACACCTATGGGTACGTTCATCTATGTTTGATTGTTATTCCCTATGTTACAATCCTAGGATGCCTTTCAGTTGTGTCCCTGAAAGTTTAATAATCTTAATTAGAAGTTATTCCATGATAATTTAGACTACTTTTTGTATATCTCCTTGTTTTGTTGAAGATGCACCAAATATTTTTCCCTCAACAATTGGAGATTCTTCTCTCTTTCAAAATGTCATTAAAAGTTTAGTTAGCTTAGCTGCTCTATGCCAACATGTCCTGCACTTTACTATCCTTTAATATGTGTGCCATGTAGTCCAGTGAGTCAATGACCTTGCCTAATCTCATCGTTCTTGATCCACCAACACTTCTGAAGTCTTGATCCACCACATGCATTGATAGCTTCTTATCTTAATTGAGTCATCACTTTTATGTAAAAGTATGTCTTTTCATGTAATCCTTATTTGTGAAAACCTGCCAAACCGGTTTCTGGATGAGCAAATACCCACTCTTTTTTGTATACATGAATAACATGATTTTGAAGATATCTTGGCTGTTTCTTGCACTAGATTGAAGTAGACTTTTAGAGGTTGAGGAACCTCGCCTCATCTCTCATGATTGCACTTCATATTTATTAAAAAGTTGGCAGTGCCAATATTTTAAAAGGATTAATCGGGTCCGAGTCGGATGACACCCCCCCCCCCCCCCCCCCCCCCAAGTCAGCAAATCGAACACCTCAAATCCAAGTCACTTATTTTTTTCAGGATTTTTTTTTTCATTTTTTATGCATGATTATTGTTGGTGTTGAGGGTATACGCCTGTCCTATCTAAAGATATAAGCATCACACAAAAAATCTGATTGAATTAAGAAGAATGATTGACAAGACATACATATAGCTCAAATGGTAGAGCTGCAGCATCAATGAAGAACCAAAAAAAAAAGAAAAAATCTGATTTACTAATATGAACTATTTCATAAGTCCATCATTTAAGAATGAGTTGATATCACTGAAAAATATCGTTTAATTAATGTGAATCTTAATCGTTGACATCCAAAATAAAACCCATAACCGATACATGATAACTAACACAGGGGTATATAAGACTTCTCCACAAAGAAAGCTACTAATAAGGAAAACAGAAAAAATAGAGTGAATCGGTGGCTGACTAGTCGGCTAGACCACCCGACTCGACTATTCGGGCCAACTAGTCGGCCGACTTTTTAAACACTGGGCAGTACAATACCTCTTTTTGAGGGAAAAATATTGTAAAGTGTAAAGACATTTTTACATCCTTACTGTGCCAGGGGTCTATGTTAACCAATGCAACTGCGTCATTTGCCTGGGAGATGAGGCAAGGCAAGGCAAACCAAAAAAATGTCTTGCTTCGCCCCTTGTTTTCATCGCTCATGTAAATATATATCTAAACAAATGTACATATTCTTTAATCTTGTGGTGTTGCATTTTCTTATCTTAATTATTCTGAAATGGCTAATTCCTCTTTTAAAGTCTTTTAACAATGTCTTTTGGCATTACTT